>CAUYLG010075973.1:0-17988 GCA_963573385.1 Cacajao melanocephalus | reverse complement strand
TTATTTTCATCTCTTATTCCTTCCTGTCTCCATTGTTAAGCACAATTATTGGCATAAAAGAGGTTTTTAATACCCATTTTTAGACTGCATTCTAGCCTGGGCAGTAGAACAAGAATCCCGTTCTCTCTCCCTCTTTCTCTTCCTCTTTTTTCTCTCTTACATTCTTTTTTTTCTTTCTTTCACTCTCACTTCTTTCCTCTCTTTTTCTTTCTTTCAAAAATAAATAAATAAATAAATAAATAAAAAATAAAATTACCAGTTTTCTGTTGTGGCTACATTGGCATCGCCAATTACTTTTCTGTATTTTTTATTGCCTCAAAACTAAATGTTTTCTCAAGTTCACCACTACGACACAAGATGCTTAATTTATTTATTCATTCTTCAGCAAATATATGTGACTTGTCTGCTATGTATACAATACTGTTTGGTATGATAGTAAGTAACAAAAATGTATTAAAAAACGTGGTCCTATCTTAAATATCTTGTAACTTCAGAAATTTAAAGTTCTCATTGGGAAAAGTATGTGTAGGTTCAGGTATGCGTCATTGTGGTAATATTTTCAATAGTCTTATGATATGAAATTGTTACAGTTGTCATGAAATTACATGTAGGTGGGTTTCACTCTATGAAAACATAACAAGAAAATTACCACTTACAAAAGATTAAGTTAGAGTGTGATTGACACTTTAAAAGGGAATTATTCCTTTAAAAAAAAATGATTCACTGTAGGCCTCTTCTCTGAACACATGAAATTTGATGGCATATTTTAAAAAGTCACCTTACACCAACCTTTTTGGGCAACACATCCATTATATAAAGTTAGGTATACCGGTATAAGACGGAGACATTTCACCTGAGAGTATTTTTAGTATTTTCAGGGCGTATACAATGAGTAAGTCAAGCACATATAGAAACTTGTAGCTGAGGACCTTCATTGTAGCTCCACTGTCAGCTACAATGTCATCTGGGGTCCAGGTGTACAAATATGATCAAATACCTTCTGAAAACCCAATGGGAAAGCATTCCCTAAGATGTCTCTCCATTGCAGTTTTGTCTACGATGGGGGAGGAAGGTGAAAAATAGTAAGCCGGACACTGTCTCTTGATAAGACAAAAAATGGTAGGCCATGAGTGCATAAGGGGTGTGAATCAGTGACATACTTAGTTCTGTTTATGAATGTATGACTTTTGCTCTCTTGTTTTTGCTTCCTTTTCCTAACCTCTTTTAAAAGTAATCAACTGGTAATTGACAGACACTGTCTAGGAATTTTTTTGTAAGCAATCCGTGTTCCAGGATCTTTCTCTAGGGACTTTGGTTGCATCTTCTCCCTGATATCAGGAAGCAAAGGAGAATCCTAGCCTCTCTCCTGGGTCTGGTCACTGATACCCTTGGCTCAGACAAAGTGGACTTTGAGTTAGAAGTCACTGAAAACCTGGGGGAAAAAAACCTGTCAACTACAGTGTTCCTTGACATTCAGACATGTTCTATTCCATGGGGATTTCTATATTTGGCCAGACCGCAAGGTATTGAGGTAGATGAAATAGAAGAGATCTGAAAACTGCACACTGAATTTCTCCTTGAGGTCTTATTTCTCAAAAATATAAGGCAATTTAAAATGTATGTGAGAAAGAGTATTTTTGAAACTTTTCAAAAATAAAAGAAAGATCAAGAAATGCTTTTAGCTAATATATATTAAAGGTTATTTGCCTGCATAGGTAAGATGGTCTTGTTGCTAGGCAACAGAGACACCGAGACAATAGGGGTTCAGGAAGGTAGAGGAGCTCATGAGCATTTTAGTCTGAATTCCTGTTACAATAGGAGCCAGGCTAACAAGTTTCTTCCATAATGGGAAATGGCAGAAATGGCAATATAGACAGAGAGGTGAGGCATCTGAATTTTATTTGTCTGACATACCCAGTTCTTGTGTGATGCAGTTAAAGCTTTTGTTAATGTAGAATGGCCTGTTTATGCTAGTAGGGCTTTTTCTAACTTTGCAGCTTGTAGTTGATGACTCTGTTAGTGGAAGGAGCTGCAGGACTTCAGATACCAATGTCTAATCTACAGACAGTTCTTAGAGAACTAAAATGGGCAGAGGCAAAGCTTGATTATCTTAGCACTGTAAATATGGTGTATTCAGAAGGAGAAACAAGGACTCAATCCATCACTCTTCTGTCAAAGGAATTTATTTATCACTTAAAAGTGAAATTCATTTGACCGGGTGATGGCAGATGTTAAAGTGTATTTTGTATCATAGATTTTCATAAGAGCATAATTTTTTCATTTTAAGGATTTAAAGGTTTTGAATATTTGGTATGCATATTTTTATTCTAGATCATTCTAGCTTTTTTTTTTTTTTTTTTTTGAGGTAGGATCTCTGTCACTCAAGCTGGAGTGCAGTGGCACGATCATAGTTCACTGCAACCTTGTATTCCTGTGCTCAAGTGATCCTCCTGCCTCAGCCTCCCAAGTAGCTGGGACTACAGGCATGTACCACAATGTCTGGCTAATTTGTGTGTGTGTGTGTGTGTGTGTGTGTGTGTGTGTGTGTGTGTAGAGACAGAATCTTGCTATGTTGTTCAGGCTAATCTCAAACTCCTGGCTTCAAGTGATCCTTCCAAAGTGCTGAGATTATAGGCATGAGCCACGACACCCAGCCAAGATCAGTCACTATAGTCTTTAGAATTCTTACTTTATCATTTCTACTACTAAAATGTTGTATGGAAGGCAGAGAATATAAGTTCCTTTCCTTCCCCTACCCCCACTGCAAAAAAAAAAAAAAAAAAAAAAAAAGAGAAAACCCACTGAAGAATGTGAACAGAGTACTTTTTAATTATTTTAATACAGAGGAGCAAAGGCAGTCAGGAAATGTTTGAAATTGTGTCAGAGGCCTTATCACAACTTATTTAAAAGACACCCTACATTACAATAATTGACTGTATTATATTTATTAACAGTCAATAATATTCTCATTGCACAGGAATTATTACCTTATTTGCCTTTATTTGAAGACTTCAAAATGCTAAACACAGAGTAGGACTTTATTATGGTCATGATTTTTGAGGTTTACCAGATTGCAAAAGTATCACATTTTATGCAGGGTGGAATAGCACATGGAAATATTACAGAACTTCAGTTCAATTCAAAATAATACCTACCCAAAGTTCCCACAAAGTGTGCACATAATAAGGCATAAGTCCCACTTCCATAATCACCCCTTTTCACATAAGAGTAGACTTGAGTTAGATTGCAAAGTGATTCAAACTGAGTTGTCATGCAATGGCCTGAGGCTCCAGTGATTCAGAAGAGCCAATGTGGATGACTACAAAGAAGAACCAAAACAACAGAACAAAAAACGTTCCCTATAGCTTCATTTATCATTTGATTTCACATGATTTATTTATAAAGGATCATCATCTCAATTCCACTTCTATATACATACATATTCAAAAGAACTGGAATCAGAGACTTGAGCAGATACTTGTTTCAATGTTCATAGCGGCATTACTTGGGATGGCTAAGGTGGAAACAATTCAAGTGTCCATCAGTAGATGAATATATAAACAAAATGTGGTATAACATACCTTGGACTATTACTCAGCCTTAAAAAGGAATGAAATTCTGATCCATGTTACAACATGAAGGAACCTTTAAAATATAGTAAATGAAATGTCAGACATAAAAGAACAATATGTGATTCCACTTGTATGAAGTATCTCGAATCATAAAGACAGGAAGTAGAACAATGATTACTAATTGCTAGGGAATGGGGAATGGGGAGTTATTGTTTAATGGGTACAGAGTTTTAGAATGGAGTGATGAAAAGCTCTGAAGATGGATAATGGCAATAGTTGCACCACAATGCAAATTTACTTAATGCCACTGAACTGTGCACTTAAAAATAGTTAAAATAGTAAAAATATATGCATAGTTATACTATGTGTATATTTTATTACACATGGAAAAAACAATAATCATGAAAAAAGATAACATGTTTTTTTAATAAAACCTAACTCAAGAATGGATTTCTCCTTGCAGGAATTATGGCCCTCTGCTTTTTCCTTTCTGACCTCAGGTTCAAAAATACAACAGTGTCATTGTAACATGCCTTAATTTAAACTCTGGTAAGATATTGCAAGATCAGCTTAGCAATTTTCTCTCCTGGAAATCTCACTTTCTGTTGCTTTCTTGAAACATTATTTATTTATTTGTTTACCTGCTAATGCCAGCCACATGCCTAGAGCATCATGAAGACACCAAGAGAGAAGCCTAATTTTTCCTGCCCTGGTTATAGTTTGTAGGACAGATGGCAAGGTACAGATGGCAGGTCCACAGACTGGACAGATGGCCTGATCTTTATTCTGAAGTAGAATGCAAGTCTTGGGATTTTGGTTCAATCATAACGTACCATAGATGAGTCTAAGTTTCTGTTATCAAGGAAGAAATGAAAGGCCTCTCAGGAAAATAGTTAAGCAAGGAGAAGGGAGGCATCAATGGTGTCTAGGCACGGTACGCTCAGACAAATAGAAATAAGCACTCTTAATGTCATTTGACATTACATCTGTTCATGGTCAAGTTTCTTACTAAGGAATTAGCAATGTGAGAAGCTTCATTTCTCAGCTACAGGAATATCCACAACTTTCAGGCACCCTTCAGACTTTCAGCCATACCCTTTGCAAAGCAGCACTCTGTTTCCGCTGAAGTCAGATGTAAAAATAGACTGTTTGGTGGACAGAGGGTGGGGATAGGTACTCCAAGTTTGGTCTTTAAATTATTAGATCCAAGATGTAAGAAGCAAAGAGAGTAAAAAGGGCTGATGGGCTTACTTTGAAGAATAACTTGAATTATCTTCCAGATTTACATTAGAAATCCTAATTTTAGCCTGTGCCTCTTTCTTACCTCCTATCTTCACTCCTAATTGGTAATCCAAAGAGTTTCCTTTTATTCACCTTTAAGCTCCTACTGTTTCTTTGTGTTCTAAGGAATCTACAGACAAATGGGATATCATGTTAAAAGCTGTGTGTAGGCAGTAATTCTGGTATATATTCTTATCAATTTTGGTTCCCAAGGGTTCACCTCACATCAGCGGTGGTCCAAACTAATCTCAAGTCCTGGAAATATATTGGTAAACTACTACTTCAGTATTATTATTTTACAAGCCACCTGCCATGCCTCAGAGTTAGATACTATTCAGAGACAGTGATCTTTCAATTCTCAGAGGTTTAATTTCTATCAGTGGGTACATATCCAAGAATAAAACCATTTTTCAAGAAAGACAAATAGTATGGGTCATTAGGATTTTTATTTGTTTGTTACGGGTTTTAAAAACATATAATTTTTTAAAATGGACCTTTTGGAGGAAGTATATTTCTATCAACTTTAACACAGATCTTTAGGTTTTGTTATTGGCAGAACACAGGAGCTGAATCACTAGTGCCACCATTGGCACATAATAAATAAATGGATAAAATCTTTGCAAAGTTAAAATGTCCCCAATAGAATATGTAAATGTAATAAAAGGAATAAAAATAAACACCTTAAATTTTATGGAATAGATCTATATTATGTATGTTTCAGGATTTATTTGTAATAGAAGTTCCGTAAATATTTGTTAAGCAGGAAATAATGTATGCTCATAAGAGTGTAACAGAAAAAGATCACAGAGCAGAGGCTTTGTTTTCTTAAGTTTACTACTATCCAGGACAGAAGAAGTACACATATGCAACATTAGAAAATATATCAGAAAGGCTACAATTCAGTTCCCAAATCAAGAGGACAATGCATAGGGACTGTGAGAATTCAGAGGAAAAGTCGATGTGAATCAAACTGAGGAAATTTCCCTGAGAAGGCAGGATTAGGGAAGTCTTCTAATATTATATTTGTGAATAAATAGCCCCTTCCATTCCCAGGGACTCTGAGTGACTTAGAACAGATATCAAATTTATTGCCATACCAAGAGCTACCCTGACAGTTGGTTCCAGTCACAAGCCAAGGAGGTAGCAAAAGCCCTGGAGCAAAATCCCTCTGAGAGGAACAGGCCCCACTTATTTATTACTTTCAATCAGTTGGCAAAACGTAATCAAGACAAGTAGCATTGCTGTCTCTAAGAGGCTTTTAAAATACAGATTCCTGAGCCCCAGCCCAGACCTACTGAGTGAAAATGTCTGGGGTGGAGCCCAGAAAGCAACAGCTTTCAAAGCTCCCAGAGTGATTATCTGTATAAGAGACTCAAGTTTAAAAACCAGACTAGACAGAGCTGGGGGAGAATAGCAGAAATCTGATGTGGTCAAGAAGTAAATAAACATTTATATAGTCTTATTGACAACTGAAGCACTGGCATGTTTTGTGTTACTTTGTTATCTTCATTCCAAATTAGCTTGGCACTCTTGAATGCCTTCTTTGAGACCTCTGTATGTGGTTAAGGATAGAGACATTCTGTGGAACCTCACTGTACTGTGGCCTGTGATATCTATGCTTCCCAACATGTTTGCCACATGACACAGAGGGCTTCATTGGGATGTTAGCTCATTAGTTGGCAGCTTTTCCTCTCCTGGTTCTTGGCAGTCACAGTTCAAATTAGGCCCTCTCTTATAATTGTGTTAGATATTACTGTGTCCAGCTGGCTCTACCTTATTAGTATCTACCTAACTGAAGATCAGCACTACCACGCCTTGAAAGGGTGCTTTTCTACTGAATTTAATTTCAGAAAAATAATATAAATAAAAATGTTTCTGATTTGTTTTATTAAATGTACCATGTAAACAAAAAGCGTGATTTTTATGGTGAATACTTTACAATAAAAAGCCAGGAGAGACCTTGGAAAAATAACCTCTTCCATATCCAATTTCATCTGAAAAATACTTTTCTCACAGGGCTGTTAATAACAAAGCTATCATTTACCAAGCATTTACTGCAAGCCAGACACTTTACATACACTTTTTTTTCAATTAATCCTTAGAGCAGTTATTTTCAAGTAAGCGGTGTTTGCCTCATTTTATAAATAGTAAGCTTTCCCAAGGTGACACAGCCAGTCAAGTGGCAGGTCAGTACTTTAACAGGTCTCTCTGACTCCATGCTCTTAACCTAGAGTATAGAGTGGTAATTACATGAGGGAATGAATGTATGGTGCCTCTGGCCCACTGCCTGACAAATGGTGTTCAATGGAAAAATAAATGTCAGGTAATAGAAGTGGCCTTGGTGGGTCTGTGCTTGGCATTTAGGATGGGAAGATGGGAAGGCAGACAGGGAGAAGAGGCCAGCCAGCTTTCTGCTTTACTATACTAGGCTTCTGGCCTGTTGACACTCCATCTTGCTAATTTCCCATGTTGAGTCTAACCTGTGTGTCCACCATGACAGATGCTCTCATGTCAGAACTCAAGGTCAGCCCTCAAGAGTGCAGGCTGGCACCTTCTGTCATGTTGTCTCTTAAATCTACTCAGCAAGTGGCAGTAGTCCGCAGGCAAGTCCGCCTTGGCCTCTTCCCCTTACATCGTGTGTCATTAGCTGCTACATGGCTCTTTGTTCAAAACAAAATTCACAAAACTGACAGATTAATCTGCTAATGTCGGGAGGCATCCGAGCCAATTACAGGAAACTTCCAAAAGGCAAATAGGGTCACTTTTCACAAAATGGGATTAAGAAAAGGAAAATAGTCTTGTCATTATAAAGGACAAATACATTTTCCTCTCAGCAGGCTCACCCTAGGAAAATATGGAGATTTATATGAGTACATAGTTTCATTATGATTACTTTGAATAATTTCAAATCAAAGCATCCACTCCCACATATAGCCAACCTATCATTAACCATTTTGAGCTAGTGAGCAGCATTGTAAGTGATATCCTCTTGATGACGAAAATTTAGGTGTAAAGTGTAAAATTTTGGCACTCATTCAAGATAGCAGATAATCACATAACATTGTTTTAAATCACCTGGAAAGGAAATTAGTTGACTGTTTTACTGTTTTGTTTTGGTTTTGAGACAGGATCTAGCTCTGCCACCCAAGCTGGAATGCAGAGACATGATCTCAGCTCACTGCAATCTCTGCCTCCCAGGCTGACAGCATCTTCCCACCTGAGCCTCCTGAGTATCTGGGACTATAGGCACACTCATTTATTTCTTACAAACACTCAAGGAAGCAGGTCCACCTTGTAACACTGATGTATAGGTGAGGAAAATCAAGGCTTAAAATGACTAAATTGATTTCTAGGTATTATTTTGTGTTATTAATAGCTGTTGTAAATGGGATTGCTTTCTTGATTTCTTCTTCAAATTGCTCTCTGTTGGTGTATATAAATGCTACTGATGTTTGTATGTAGATTTTGTATCTTGCAACTTTACTGGAAAAAGCTAATTTGACTTTTTCCTTTCTAATTTGGATGTCTTTTATCTCTTTATCTTGCCTAATTGCTCTGGCCCAGACTTCCAGTATTATTGAAGAAGAAGTAGTAAAAGTGAGCATCCTGAAAGAGCTATACTAGGAAAAATATAAAACACTGATGAAAGAAATTGAAGAGGACACACAAAAAATGAAAGGATATTCCATGCACGTGGGTTGGAAGAATTAACATTGTTAAAATGACAATATCACCCAAAGCAAATTACAGCCTCAATGTAATCGCTATCAAAATGCCAATGAGATTCTTCACAGAGATAAAGGGAAAACCATAAAATGTATGTGAAACTACAAAAGACCCAAGTAGCCTAAACAAAGAAAACAAAGCTAGAGGCATTACACTACCTGACTCCAAAATACACTACAAAGCTATGGCAATTAAATCAGCATGGTACGGGCATAAAAATAGACACATAGACCAATGGAACAGATTAAAGAACTCAGATATAAATCTATGTATTTATGGCCAACTAATTTTTTAACAAAGGTGCCAAGATCATACAATGGGGAATAGGAAGTCTCTTCAGTAAATGACCCTGGGAAAACTAGTTAACCATGTGCAGAAGAGGGAATCTAGATCCCTAGCTCTCATAAATGGATTGAAGACTTAATTTGAATACCTGAAACTATGAAAGCACTAGAAGAAAATATTGGAGAAATGTTCTAGGACATTGCTCTAGGCAAAGATATTTTGTGTGTAAGACCTCAAATGCACAGATAACAAAAGTGAAAGTGAACAAATGGGGTCATATCAAGTTAAAAACCTTCCGCACAGCAAAGAAACACAATCAACAAAGTGAAGAGACAACCCACAAATAGGAGAAAATATTTGACAACTATCCATCTGATAAGAGATTAATAACCAGAATATATAAAGAGTTATGCATAAACAACTATATAGCAAAAAGTCAAATAATTTGGTTTTAAAATGGGCAAAAGATCTAAAAAGGCATTTCTCAAAAGAAGGAATAAATGGCCAACAAATATATAAAAAAATACTCAACATCACTAATCATCAGAGAAATCCAAATCAAAACTACAGTCTCACCCCAGTTATAATGACTTTTTGTGAAAAACACAGGAATGATATGCTGGTAAGAATGTGAAGAAAGGCCAATCCTCGTACATTGTTGGTGAGAATGTGAATCAGTATAGCCATACTGTGGAAAACAGATGGAGATTCCTCAAAAAGCTAAAAATAGAGCTAACCATGTGATTCAGAAATTCCACTCTCAAGTTTATATTCCAGAAGTTAGGAAATCAATATATCAAATAATTATCTGCATTTTCATCTTTATTGCAGCAATATTCACAATAACCAAAACATAGAATCAACCTAAGTGTCCATTAACTGATGAATTTTTAGACAGTGTTATACACACACACACACATACACACACACACACAATGGAATTTTTTTCAGGCACAAAAGGGAATGAAATCCTATCATTTGCAACAGCATGGATGGAACTGGAGGTCATTATGTTAAGTAAAATAAGCCAAGCATAGAAAGGCAAATATTTTATGTTGTCACTCGTATATGGAAGCTAAAACTGTGGATCTCATGAAGATAGAGAGTAGACTGTTGGTTACCAGAGGCTGGGAAGAGTAGAGCAGAGTGGTAGAGGGTGAAGAGAGGTTAATTAATGGGCACAAATATATATTTAAGACCTGTTGTTTGATAGCTCAGTATGATTAACTATATTTAACATTAATCAACTGTACATTTCAAAATAGCTAGAAGAGAATAATTCATATATTCCTAGCATAAAGAAAATATAAATATTTAAAATGATAGTTATCCCAGTTACCCTAATTTCATTATAAGAATGTATCAAATTATCAAATTCACCTCCAAAATATGTACGTCTAATATGTATCAGTAATTAAATAAATAAAAAGTGACTACGTTGCAAGACATTGTGCACCCCGTGCATGGAATAGCTGGGTGAGAACCCACTACTGAATGGCTCCACTGCCCTCCCTCATGGTGCACTGCCAGTGGGAGGATGTGGCTGCCATGATGCTCAACTGCACAGGACACTAGTCTTGATTTCTCTGAGAAGGCTGCTTTCTGGAGCCTAGCAACATGGCAGGCGTAGGGGAGAGGCCCAACCTGGCAGAGTCACTGTTCAAATCAAAAGGAAGGAACTCCTAGGACTACTTTTCAGAACAAGAACCTGCACATATAGAAAACTGAAACAGGAGAAGCAAAATGGCCCTCAAGGGGAGTTGCTCAAAAACAGGCATCAGTTGGACAGGAGTTTGGGGTATGAATATGTACTTAGTTTAAATGGACTATATTTTAGGAGGCTGACAGTATTTATGAAGAAATGTGTCTGTTAAAACTAGAATATGGGACAAAAGTGTTGGTTTGTGTTTTATCTATTCTGCCTGCAATGATATCTATGTGTTTATGGATTTTTCCCTAGTACCCAGCTCAACATAAAAATTACCAGAACCTTATGCAATGATGATTCATTTTAGTTGCCTTTAGATATTTTTCCAAATCCATGTTAGGCATTTCCTGAAAAAAAAAGACTATTGAGCCAGTTTTGAAGGACTTACATTGAGTAATTAATTTGTCTCAATCACTATGCTAGGCAGTACAGCATAGGCAAAAAAAAAAAAAAAAGAATGAAAAGGGCTGAAGAACTAGGAAGGGGTGGCAGAGAATTTGAGAAGGCTTCATGTAGGAGGTAACATTTAGACCAGATCTTGAAGGATGAGTAGGAGTTTGAATGAGTTGGGTGAAAGGGGAACAAAATGAGAATGAACACAAAGTTTCTTCTCTTGGCTTTCTTTCCACCCTTCTGTGTGGCCTCCTCTTTGAAGTCTTGCACATAGTGTCCAACATGTGTGGTGTCACTAAGAGTAGAAAGATTGAGGTTCAGAGCCATTAACCCAATTCCTAGGTGCCATGTAATAAGAGGCAGCCTGTGGCTAAACTCAGGTTTGTTTGTTACAAAGCCAAAATATCAAAGGGCTGCCTTTTGTACTTTTCTTAATCTCACTCTCTGGATCTAATAATAAAAATAAATGAAAGAATATAAGATAAAATTTGTTTATTTTTTTTGTATTTCTTTCACTCAGGTTCACATTATGAAGTGCAACTGATTGCAGTCCTTCTCATGAACAATTTACATTTTCTTTTTTTATAATTGGGACATTAATTTTGGTCACTTGTCATACTAAAGAGAATCGTTTTAAACTCTAAATCCTAATACTATATTTTAACTTTTAAAAGTAAGTAATTATATGTCCATCATAAGTCATACTTCTTTTCAGATTCACTGAGAAATACTTAAACAGGCTAGGTATGGTGGCTCATGCCTGTAATCCCAGCACTTGAGGAGGCAGAGGTGGGCAGATCACTTGAGCCCAGGAGTTTGAGATCAACCTGGGCAACATGGTGAAATCCCGATTCTACAGAAATTAGTCAGCTGTGGTGGTGTGCACTTGTAGTCCCAGCTACTTGGGAGGCTGAGGTGGGAAGATTGCTTGATCCTGAGAGGGTAAGGCTGCAGTGAGCCAGGATCACACCACTGCACTCCAGCCTGGGTGGCAGAATGAGACCCTGTCTCAAAAACAAAACACACAAAAAATATTTAAATGTTCCCCTTTGGAGTTCTGGTAAAAGAGATGATGTTATGGCATCACATTGTGAGCCAAAAAGGTGTTTATTCAAGTAAGGATCTTCCGCCTGTGCAGGAGCATCACTTTTGCTGCACACTCTGAAATGTGTGCTGAGTTTTGTTCTTGCATAAAAACACCATGAAGGATCACACCACCCATGAAATCCCTTAATGAAAATGCAGTTCCCAAAAGAATGCAGCTTCTTGTCCCCTTAGCTGAATTCATCTAGGGTGCTGTCTTGCAGTACTTTTATTATATACTCGGACTACCACTGGGGTGAACAAGAATACTATGAATCAAGGCTCTTCTGTTTTCCAGTCATTGGTGTAAATGTGGACCATGTTTCAGCCCTTGGACAAACATTTTCATTCATTCAACATTTATTAACCACCACCACCCTCACCCCACCCATGCGTAACAATTGTTACTGTCTGACGACTCAGCACATAGTCAAGCATATAACGATTATTCTTGTAATGAGATTTTTAAGCCAAAAAAATTAATTTGAAGCCTTATTTCACATTTCACAAGAAAAATTCTGTCATAGACTTAGATCAGATAGGGAGACATCAAATCCCTGATACTGAACTGATGGTGATGAGACGCATTCTGATCTCCAAGCTGATTCGGAGCTGAGGACTGGCAACTCCTGACCAGCGCCATGCGTATACTGGCACTCCAGTATGATAGGCACCCCTGGAGTTGGCAGTGGGGTGCCCTGCAAGTGAGTGTGGACCAGGAGGTCAGGAAAGATCCCTTAATGAGAAATGCATGACTTACGAGGATAATGCCATAATTTTTAACCAGTAAGGCAAAAAAAATTGCAATACTAATGATTATGAAACCTTGTGCCAAATTCTCATGAGTTCAAATACTGGTTTATTTATGTGATCTTGTGCAAGTTACTTAACTCCTACAGGTCTCACTCTTGTCATCTGTAAATGGAGTTAGTAGCAGTATCTAATATATATAGGGTTATAATGAGGATAAGGTAGCATTTGTGAAGCAAGTGAACACTGTCTGACACATAGTATTGAGACCGGGTTGCAGGATGCCGGGAAGGCTCAGCTCTCCGATAGGATGTGTTCTTCCAGGTCCTTGGACCCTCACTCACCCAAGAATGGCGGAAAGCACCCCACCAGGCGTGGTGAACTGTAAATATTGGACCCCAAAGAGTTTTGCAGTAAGTGATTTCTTTAGGCAGAGGAGAAAAAGGAGAAAGAAAAGCAGCTCCCACAATGTCATGGAAGGGGATCCAGAAATGGAGTCCGCCCGGATGTGGGAGAAGGGGACTTTTAACCTGGGAGATATTCCCACCCCGTTCAAGTTTTCTATCCTGTGAAAGGAGTTCCTTTAAACTTCTGCTGCAGTGATTGATCTGTGAGTTCTGATATCTGATTTGTTGTTTGGCCCAGAGTCCTCCCATAGCTTCTCACTGGCTTTCTAGACAAAGGAAGCTCACCTGGGCAGTCTGTCTTCCTGCGCAGGAAGGTTAAACAAAGACCTCTAAGCTCCCACGTGGAGAAGTGGGTTGGGGTATGGCACTGGGAAGTTCTTGCCTTTGAAACCACACCCCATTGTGGACCCGGGAAGCGAATACATTCCCTCAGTATCCTATTAAGTGTTTGCTTAACAAATTATAAAACACATTTGGTTAGTCATCCTGCAGATGCTTAGCAAAATTAGACATGAATCACATGGCCAAGATCATCAGTACTTTCCCTCTTTATTCTCAATCACTGAAGTTGTTGTAATGCTATCTTACTACAAATTAGAATGACTTTCATTATGTTCTACACATTTCTTATACTCTACAGTCCTTTAAAGAGACAGTGAAAACAAAACTCTTTATCAATTATAAAGATCCATGTGTATAAAGATACACATGTCGGCTAGGTGCTGTGGCTCACGCCTGTAATCCCAGCACTTTGGGAGGCCAAGGCAGGCGAATCAAGTAGTCAAGAGATCGAGACCATCCTGGCCAACATGGTGAAACCCCGTCTCTAGTAAAAATACAAAAATTAGCTAGGTGCGGTGGTGTGTGCTTGTAGTCCCAGCTACTCAGGAGGCTGAGGCAGGATCATCGCTTGAACCTGGGAGGCAGAGGTTGCAGTGAGCCGAGATTGTGCCACTGCTCTCCAGCTTGGTGACAGAGCGAGAGTCTGTCTTAAAAAAAAGATATACATGTCCTTTACTGCATTGTTTGAAAAATTAGAAACAATATCAGTGAAAGATTGAATACATTGTGTCATACTTATAAAACGTGATAATAGACATCATTTAAAATAAATGGATTAGCTCTTCATGAAACAACAAGGATGCGTTTCTAAAACAATGATAAGCATGAAGAATCCTAGAGGGATGTGTACAGCATTTACAGTAAACCATCACACAAAATTTAAAAACACATGAAAGAAAGTCATATAATATTTTGAATACATGCACACATAGAAATGTGAACAAAAGCAGGAGCCTATAGGACACACAACAAAATCAAGATAATAAGGCTGGCGTGGTGGCTCATGCCTGAAAATCCCAGCATTTTAGGATGCCCAGGTGGGTGGATCCCTTGAGCCCAGGAGTTGAAGACCAGCCTGGGCAACATGACAAAACCCCATCTGTACAAAGAAATACAAAACTTAGCTGGGCTTGCTACTCAGGAGGCTCATCACTTGAGCCTGGGAGTTCAAGGCTGCAGGGAGCCATGAGCATGCCACTGCATTGCAGTCTGGGAGACAGAGCGAGACCCTGTCTGAAACAAGCAAACAAACAGCCCCCCCCCAAAAAAATAAAAATAAAAATAAAATAATATCAAGACTATTATTTGAGGAAGGAGGTATAGAAATGGAATCTGGCAGGGACAGAGAGGGGGCTTTGATTTCATCTGTAAAATTTTATTTCTCAAAAAATAAAGATCTGAGAAAAACACAGCAGACTGTTAACATTTATTAAATGTTAAATATTCAATCAAGGAGGAGGATACATTATTACATTATTCTCTAATCTTTTTATATTTGGACATATTGATAATAAAAATAGTAAACAGAATGCATTTAATTGCCAAAATGTAATTCAAAACTTTCCACCCATGGATTTTATTACTTCTCCCAGTTAATTTTTTAAAAAGGTAGGGTGGATTTCAAAACATTGCATATTACCAGCTATACTGGTGTTTCTTATAGCGGGCCCTATTTCATGGGGTTGGGTAGTGCTGGCCCAGGGACTCTAAGGAATGTATTTTCATTATTCTAGAAAGAGTTTTAATGGTCTATTGTAGATCAGCGTTAATGGGAGTCATGTAGATAAATCCCCAAGCAGGCTTTTCAACAGTTGCATTTTTTGCTCAGCCAAAAATAAAAAAGCCTTCCTCTTGCCCTCCTAGATAATTCTGCTAAGCAAGCATGTTGTATATTTTCAGGTACTTCAAATGAAACAATATGGAAGCATCTATTTAGGGTGTTTTGCATTGCAAACTTCAGCAGAATGGCAAGGCAACTAATCATTCCTTTGAATCTCTGTAAGGAATAACACTTTGAATATGTTATTGATTGGTGGAACAAACAGCACCGTAGCCCATTTTCTCAGTGCTGTGTATTGAGACGCAGCTGGTGTGCTCTGAGTTTGGCAATTCTGTGTTCACCATATAAATTAACCGGGACGAGGGTCTGTGACTTTAGAATTGCAGTGTGAAGGTCAAATATGCCATTGACCTTTTTATGTCCAAGGTACAGTGTATTATGTGTAAAATGTTCACCAAATTAATTTTGTCAGACGTCTACATTCTAACTAGAAAACAATTCTCATTGGTGGAAACAGGAATGTTTGTAATAGATATATTTTAAGCGCCTCAATTACAATGGCATTTAACATTGCTGAGATTGTTAAACATGATATTTATTTATGCATTTATATTATTTATTGACTGCCTGTCATGCAGTGTTGGATCTAGGAATAAAGTGATGACCAAGACAAGTTTAATGTGTAATAGAGTCAAGAAAGTAGGTAATTATAAGACAGGAGAATAAGTGCTATGTGTAAATAAAGGGTGTTGAGTGAGCCCACAGCAGGGAAACCCAGCCCAGTCTAGGGTGATAGGAGTATCAGGGAAGGCTTCCTGGTAGAAGTGTGTATGCTGAAACTTCATTTGGAGACTGAAGGAAGAATAGTCCAAGCAGAGGAAACAGCACATGGAAAGGCCCAGAGACAAGAAAAAGCGTACTTTGGGCCAAATATTCAGGTCATTTCTTTGGTAGGAAGAGTCTTCACCACTCTGTGGCTGTATCTCTGAGATTCTTAGCTCAAGTCACCCTGAGAATGACCATTGAACATTAATCATCGAAAAGTCCTAGGTTTGATCCTCAGCGCAATGCACAGGCCCCACCAAAGACCAATTAAGTCAGAATCTCTAGGGGCTGGTCCCAGGCATTAGGACTTTTTTTTTTTTTTTTTTGAGACAGAATCTCACTCTGTCACCACCCTGGAGTGCAATGGCATGATCTCAGCTCACTGCAACCTCTGCCTCCCAGATTCAAACGATTATCCTGCCTCAGCCTCCCAAGTAGCTGGGACTACAGGCATGCGCCACAACACCCAGCTAATTTTTATATTTTTAGTAGAAATGGGGTTTCACCATGTTGGCCAGGATGGTCTCAATCTCCTGACCTCATGATCTGCCCACTTTGGCCTCTCAAAAATGCCAGATTACAGGCGTGAGACACCACGCCTGGCCAGTACTTTATAAAAGCTCTCCAGGTGATGTGAATATGCAGTCAGGTTGAGAATCACTGATTGACAAGACAAATCCTGACAGATGTGTTGATTATCAAACATGTAAGGCAAGTCAGAGAGGCAGAAGAGCTGTTCAGAGACTGCCAAAATGATCTGGCAGTGACGAACTGACCTTGGGGATTACAGCTACCAGCCTTCTCATGTGTAAAACCATGAAAAGAATGACTCATATTCTAGCACTGGCTCTTGACATATTCAGACAGCATTTCACAGGTTTTTTTTTTCGATTCATTAATTCATTTGCTCCAAAACACTTATCTAACCCTTTCTATGTGTCAGTATCCTAGATACTGTGGATAAGTATATGAGTAAGACATTAACTCTACCTTTGGAAAAAAAAAAGCACCCAGTCTAGTGAAAAGTGAGTAATCACAATCCTATGAAAGTGTTAATCAGAGATGGATGTGCATTGCCCAACTGGGGAATTGGGTCAGCCAAAAGACCAGAGAAGGGCTACATTTTGAAGAATGAATAGGAGTTTGCAAGATGGGGAGTGCAGTTCACTGAGACAGAAAGACTTTGTGCATGCCTCAAAGCTTGAAGGCTATCAGAAGTGTGGCTTGAAAAAAGTGGGCTGGAAAACTGAGTTGACCACCAAAGATCAAGAGACCCTTCTCTCCTATTGCCAACTGGCTACAACTCATGCTCTGATAGTCTCTATGTAACTGAAAGCTTTGTGCTCAAAAGTCTCCATAGGGTTGGAAAGACCACCTCATATCATGGTCATTGGAATACAGCTAATAGCAGAAATCAGGAGCTCAAAGTGCTGAGAGTGGTCAAAGACAGCTGAGGATATAGTGTTCTGATGAGGCTTTGAGGACCAGCTGAAGCACGTCTCTAGTACTAAAGGTGTGTGTCACTGGGCAGGCAGTCTCTAAGATGGCCTCCAAAGATCTGTGCCTCCTGGTATTCACTCCCTTATGAAGTTCTCTCCCCTTGAATGTGGACCAGACTTATTGCCCCTTTACTAAGGATAGAATAGGATAGAAGTGTCACTTTTGAGATTAGGTTATAAAACCTAATCTTCCATCTTTGGTGTTTGTGTGTGTGTGTGTGTGTGTGTGTGTGTGAGGAGAGAGAGAGAGAGAGAGACAGAGGAAAAAGGGGAGTAGGGGGTGAGGGGGTCGGGGTTGGATTCAGGGTCTCACTCTGTTGCCCAGTCAGGAGTGTAG
>CAUYLG010075972.1:0-55206 GCA_963573385.1 Cacajao melanocephalus | reverse complement strand
CCTGAGAAACATATCAAATCAACATATTTCCTAGATTGAGACCTAACCTTTTAATTTTTTTAATTTTTTTTTTTTTTTTTTTTTTTTTTTGGTGAGGAGTGAATTAGATAATGCATGTAAAGAGCTTAGTATAGTGCTCAGCAAAGTAAGGGCTTATTAGCTGTTGTTCTATTTATGGTCTGTAGCTGGTGACTTCCAGATCCGTCCGCAAGCACTAGGCCTGTATGTATATCCAGCCCCCTGCTTCTATAGCATGTGGCCTTCGCTGTCCCACAGGCAGCTCCAGCTCAGCTTGTACCAAACTGAACTCTTCTCCCCAGCCTCCATCCTCAAGCCTGGTCCTTCTCTCACGTCTTATTATGGTGACTTTTCTCAGCTGCCCGGGCCCTCCAACCTCTTACCTCCAACAGGTCAGCCAGGCCTGGTCATTCTCCTGCCTAAGGAGCTCTTTCACCTGCCCATTTCTCTCCATTCTGCACCACCGCTGCCTTCTTTCTGACCGTCAGTATCTGTCTCCAGGACTGCCACAGCAGCATTCTGGCTGAGGCCCCAGGATTGCCACCCCCCAATTCATTGCCTATTCTGCAGCATAGGCGGTATATTATCTGTCAGTAATACAAACCTGGGCCTGTCGTGATCTAGTTGGAACCCTTAGTGGCTTCCAGGATGCTCCTAATCTTCCTTGAGGTTCTCATGCTGTGGCTTCATCTTCCTTCTTTCCTGGGCTCTGCCCCCACCCTCTAGATTCCTTCCCATACCTCATCTTTAGCTCATCTTGCCCATGCTGCTGCTTCCGCATAGACTATCCTTCCTTCCCTTACCTTATGCAGCCCCATCCCCTTCACTTAGCAGTTCCCATCTAGACTCAATCAAGGTGATTCTAAGTTCTAGGAAGCAGGCCAGGTGTGGTGGCTTATGCCTGTAATCCCACCATTTTGGGAGGGCAAGGTGGTAGATCACCTGGGGTCCAGGAGTTCAAGACCAGCCTGACCAACATGGTGAAACCCCATCTCTACTAAAAATACAAAATTAGCCGGACATGGTGGCACGCCTATAATCCCAGCTACTCGAAAGGCTAAGGCAGGAGAATCACTTGAACCTGGGAGGCAGAGGTAGCGGGTGACAGAACAAGACTCTGTCTCAAAAAAAAAAAAAAAAGTTCTAGGAAGCAGTCTCTGGCTTCAGGCCCCTCCCTCCTCGGGTTGGGCTAAGTGCCCCTCCCTTGTGCCCTGGCACTCAGGACTTCCCCTCCCTTGTGCCTGGCACTCATGGCACTGCACTGGCTCCCCTGGGCGCCCACCTGAGACCGAGTTCTCAGAGGCCAGAGGGCGTATTTTACTTGTGCCAGCTTTCCTAGCACCTGGAAAATAGTGGGTTCTCAGTAGATGTTTGGGAAGTTTAATGATTGTAGTGGTGGCGTTAGAGAGTTCTTCACTTGCCGCTGGACCTACTGGGGGTGAGTGACGAGGGAGTGAAGCGAGCAGCGCGTGAACTCGCTGGACTTCTTACCCGTTTGTCTTATTATCCTCACAGCCAGATGAGAACTCGCTGGATTTTTCCTCCTGTATGCTACGGCCTGGGATTAAAAATGCTCAGGAACTTGCCTGCGGCGTGTGCCTCTTAAATGTGGACTCAAGGAGCCGGGTAAGTCACGTAGCCTCCCCTTGCAGATGGCAAAGGGCCTCCCTAATGCAACTCGGGACAGCCTCATCTGGCCCACTTTATTGCAAAGCTTGTGACCAGAGGTGGAGATTTTCTCAAGTCCTAAAAGCTGATGATGGGAGCAGACACTGGAGAGCAGGGTGGGTGGCGGGGGGTGGGGAGCTGTCGGGGGAATGGACGCCGCTCTGGTGCCTGCAGCAGCCTGTGCATTGTGGGGTGGTCAGAAGGAAAGGGTGAACCTGTAAGGATATGTTTGGAGGCCAGAGGCCCTGTTCTGGGAATTTTGTTGACCTATGGTTTCAACATTATTTCAGAAAGAAGAGAAGCCTGCAGAAGAACATCCTAAAAAAGTATGAACCAGTTATACCTTATCTTAGCGTCTCCATCTGAATTTTGAGTATGGAAGGCAAATTGGATGATTCCATCCATTGCCATCCTGAACTGTTCCAATCATGAATCCTTCACTGAGTCATTTTTGTTCTCATGATGTTTGATTTAGTCAACTAATGTATCTGTGTGGGTCCACTTCTGTCTTATTTGCATGCTTGTTTCTCATAATTGGCTTCTGCTGTTGCCATTATTTTTCTCTGTGATGAATGAGGTAACAGAATGAGCAACTTCTGGAAGGCTGGAACTTTTAGTGACACACAGAAGGAGATCAAAGAGCTTCAGAATTTAGCTGTTGACAGACAAGAAGCAAATTGGAGGCCGGGTGTGGTGGCTCACACCTGTAATGCCAGCATTTTGGGAGGCCAAGGCAGGCGGATCACAAGGTCAGGAGATCGAGACCATCCTGGCTAACATGATGAAACCCCATCTCTACTGAAAATACAAAAAAAAAAAAAATTAGCTGGGTGTGGTGGTGTGTGCCTGTAGTCCCAGCTACTCAAGAGGCTGAGGCAGGATAATCATTGGAACCAAGGAGGTGGAGGTTGCAGGGAGCCGAGATTGCACCATTGCACTCGGGCGACAGAGCAAGACTCTGTCTTCAAAAAAAAAGGCAAATTGGGTTTTAGAGTTTTGTTTATTCGCAGTGTATTAGAAAACTAACCCCAGGAAATGGTTGAGATTTGGACTACTTTTCCATGGCTGACTGTAGCTTACTGGTAAGCCTACTCATCTGGAAATAATTCTTAGGTGTTCAATGCCCATTCATTTCGAGGTATTTTATTTTTGAACTCTATGCCTGTTTGGACTTTTTGATAATGTAGATTCAGTTATTAGCTCCCAATGACATTAGACCCTGAGAGTTGTTATCTGTTGTTCTCTAACTCTCTTGTAATTTTTTGTCATGATAGGCTTATGATCAGCTACAGGAATGTAAAGGATTGCATGCTGCAGGCAGATGCCAGCCTTAGGAGGAGGGCTTGCTTCAGCACAGTGAGGGGTAGAAATTATCCACAACCCTTGGCTACCTTAGTTCCCATTATCATGATTCCCCACCTCTGCCCCATAACCTCTGTCTGCCTTTTCCATGGAAGATTTGGCCGCCTTTTGCTGAAACTAAGTTTAGTGCTAACAGTTTTTATACCTTTAATTAGCAGTAAAAACTCTTTCTTG
The DNA here is from genome assembly GCA_963573385.1 of Cacajao melanocephalus. Classification (NCBI taxonomy): domain Eukaryota; kingdom Metazoa; phylum Chordata; class Mammalia; order Primates; family Pitheciidae; genus Cacajao; species Cacajao melanocephalus. The sequence continues at coordinate 51,984 of CAUYLG010075972.1, read as the reverse complement.
AATTCCTATAGCTACCCGCTCAGCTTTTGTGTGTGTGCCATTTTGGCCTCAACCTCTGTGACCTGGAGAGATGTACATGCTGGTTGCTGAAAAGCTCTTAGATGCAGAAAAAGCCTGACTTGCCCCACATCTCTGTTTATTTCTGGCAGGCATTCAACTCAGAAACAGACAGTTTCAAGCTGGCCTATGGAGGGCACCAGTATCACGCCAGCTGTGCCAACTTCTGGATCAACTGTGTCGAACCAAAGCCTCCTGGCCTCGTCCTGCCTGACCTGCTCTGAACAACTCCTCTGTGAAGCATCGACTTTTCTGTGACACCCCATGGGGTGACAGGGACCAATAACTAGAATGTGAATGCTGCGCAGCTGGCTGCCGTGACTCTAGGTGAAGAACACCGCAAGGCATGGGGGACGCTGCAGGGCCCAGTCACTCCCATGGCTGGTCTTCGGTATTGGAGGTAAAATTGTCCCACCCAAACTGCACATGGCACCAGAAGTGTGCTCACGTATCTCTGCTTTTCTTAAGATCTTCTAAAATATGGACCGTAGCTTTCTTGATCTAAGGAATAATTTGCTGCTGCAGTATTGAAACTGTGAAGAACTAACATTTGAAGAAAAATAAATTATTGTTGTGAGACTGGAATGGGCGACTGTTTCGAGCCAGTGCTTGTTTTTATCCAGGACGCTTACTGTCCTGTGAAGTAGAATGCATTTCTCTGCATTTAGTTTCTTAATGTCTGCAATGAATAAAAAGGGGAAATTGCGATTAAACTGATGTTCTGCTTTTTATAGAGAAGATTCTCCCCTCGCCCCTGGATAGTAGCCAGCAGGTGAGGGCAGATTTCACCAACTTTGCTGTCATAACTGAACCAGTTCTCTACTGCTTTCCTTTATTTCTGTCAGCTATCAAGACTTTTTCCCAAAACAGGCCTGGGCACTCTGCAGTTGTGAAGAATACTAATTTTGACGGAGGCCCAAATCCTGTGTATCAGGATAATACCCTTCCCCTCCAGGAGCCTTCACTGCAAACCTGTTTTACCACATGTAAAGACTGCGACTGTGCAGTTTTCTCGGACGAGATTCGGAAAGGCAGTGGGATGAAGTCTCTTTGCAGTGGCCCATCTCCAGATTTCCAAAGATGATTGCATAGGGACCAACACTGCCTGACTTCACAGCAGTATCTTGAGAAAAACCTGAAAATTAATTCAGGGTGAAAATGTGGCATTCTCGGCCTAGTGTAAAGTAGCAAGATGATATTTATGGGGTAGATACATGACTTAGAAGAAGTAGAAGGAAATTGTTGAGAAACAGTACTGAATTTTAGATGGAAAAGGCTCCTGCTTCCCGGTGTAGGGAATTTTCTTTGCCATTTAATCTGAATGCATACAATTAGAGGGAAAAAGCCAAGTGGCTGAGCGCGGTGTTATTCCCAGGAAGAACATAGCAATCTAGGACAGACGTCTCTCTGAACTGTTGATGATGTGCTTTATGAAGAGGTTTTTCAGTCTCCTTTACTTTCCTCTGTGTTGCTTCGGCTCTCTGACCTAGACTTAGCTTTTATTTTTAAACTGAAAAAGTTGGTTTTGTGTATATAATTGCTGCTTTTACATAATTTATTTTCCCGTCAGGATAAATTCTGTCTTGCTCCATCTTACAGCTTTTCCGTGTTCTTCAAGAAAGGTGTAGAAGGTTTTCATTAAACAGCTGTTGGTGAGGCTTCTGCTTGACCTTCTGCATACCCGAATGCACAGAGAGGCACTGGGAAGAGAAACGCTTTTCTCACTCGCTCCCGATGATACCATCTCTGGACATTCATGACTGAGACAGCTCACTCTGAAGTGGCACCTTTGGAGCCTTTGCCCACCACAAGGCTAGTGGAGTGTTTTGTCATAACATGGGTGGGACAGTTTTTGGCAGGCTTTTCCAGAGGCCTTGGTGCTTTCATCCTGGGCAGCACCAGCTCCACATGGAGCTGGAATGCAAGCAGGCTTCTAATTGACCTTATAAACTTCGTAACAGAACTATGACAACAGAATCTGCCTTTGCAATAAGAATGTTTCCCAGGAGTTAGAGACCAGCCCTGGGCAAGATAGCAAGACCCCAACTCTACAAAAAATAATTAGCTGGGCATGGTGGTGTGCATCTGTGGGCATTTGTGGTCCCAGCTACTTGGGAAGCTGAGGCGAGAGGACTGCATGAGTCCAGGAGTTTGAGGCTGCAGTGAGCTATGATCATGCTACTGCACTCCAGCCTAGACTCTCTCTTAAAAAAAAAGTTTCCCAGTTTGAATTTATAGTGCTGGAACTTTTCAAAATGTTCTGTAGACTCATATCCCATCACAGTGGCCTAGTATCGACATTTTAAAAAGTAAGCTCACTTGTTAACTGGGTTGGTTTCTATTTCTGAGAAATTCCAGAATGCCTCAGATAAAATTCCTTAGTACCAAGGACGATAGGCTTAGTCACTCCTTGGGAGGTGCCACAGGGAAATTCAGCAGACATCAACAAAAAAAAGCCTTTGCTATGAAAAGTATTCAGTACCTTTCATATCTGTTGAATACTTGAAATGTTTAATTAGATGCCACCAATGGGGATCCGAGGAGTGTGGGACACTGTTGCGCTGCTTTTCTTTATAAACGTTTATAATGACAGGACTGCATTCAGCTTCACCTCAGCTCTTCTCGTTAGCCAGGAGCTCTGTGTCCTTGGAAACCGTAACCAAGGTTACTTATTTCCATACTGTGTATTGTGTCGGTGGCTTCACCCCACTGCTTGAATGGCGATTAATAAGCACTTTTCTTTTTTTGGTGGGATGTTTTGCCTTTAAAATTTTTATGGCTTATTGTGTAATTTAATTTTTGTCTGGACATGCTTGAGATAGAAGAGGTACTGGATATATTAGGATATTTTCCATGCTTTATTTTTCCTGTGGTTACTAGTTAGCATTTCATAGGGGTTGTGTGTTTTTAATTATTTGGATATTTCGTGTACATATACATATTTGAAGGGTCTTGGGGGATCTTGTTTAAAAGTGTCTTCTCTTTGCCTGTTTAATGTGTGCTTCAGCTTTAGAAAGATTATAGGGGCTGTATGTTACAGAAATATGAAATGCTGGCCCTGTACTGGGGACCACTACAAAAATTCCCCTGAACACCTTCGAGGTCAGATGCCTTCCTTTGTTAACAGTTAATAAACTCTGACATTTTCAGACATTTGCCATTCAGATAGGGAGCACTGTAGCCTGCTGTAGACCATTCCAGCAAATGTCAGTGTGTCGCCTGTATTTTTTATGTTTAAGGTATTTATTTCTTCAGGTAAGTGTGCACCAAATAGCAATATTGAAAAGCCCACTCCTTGCAAGGCTGAGGAAATAAAGCTTTAGTGAAACAGTTGTTGGGAGAAAAATGCCACTTTACACATGCTTTTTATATCATTATAATGAAGCTTTTACTTAATTCCATTATTTATATGATGTGAACGTAAGTGGTTAAGGTATTCATGTGGGACATCTCATTACTTTGTAGCTGTGGCTTTATTAGCCAGTGAATGCTGTGGTCTGTAGCGAAATGCATTGTCTTCTGTGTGATGTGGAATTTGCTCCTGTATTTTAAAAGATGGTATGTTTCTTTCCTTGTTTATATCTTAATAACTGCTCTAATTGATATGTTTAGATATTATAAAGTTTTACCTTTAAAATATTTTCAGGGTCTGTTCTGAAATCACAGAACAGGCCCGTAACAGTTAGTGTTGTTAAACTTCACTAACCAAAATACAAGTGTAGAAGAAAGTCAGGCTACTAGACTTTTTCTTGGTCTTGTCTTTGTTGCGTTGATTTCACGCAGATGCAAGTCACTAGGATGAACAGGGGCCCACACACTTAGATTACAAAGGTGTTCGGCTTCCCATGTGTGAAGACCTCTTAGTTACAGCCCTGTAGTGCTGCTTGCCAGGAATTCTACAGGTAATTTTCATTAATTACCAAGAACATCTGTTAGCAGGTGTCTTCTCACCCTAGGACAATGGTTATTTGGGGGCTCTTATTCAGAAACTTCCAGACTCAAAGCTGAGCCTCATACTAAAGCAGCCAGGGCCTCCCTGGATGATGATTATTTTTGATCTTACAGCTTTGGTTGGTTCCTCTGATTTCCCATAGAAACTATTAATAATTTTAATTTTTTTCATTTTAATTTTCCTATTTAGAGAATAATGATGTATGTTTATGAGAATGGGTGGCCAGGGGTATAAAGCAAGAAAAGGTAGACTTTAGATGAAAAAAAAACATTGCCACAAGCCAGGTAAAATCTGGAGGGTATTTGTCTAAATATGTAGCTACTGGCATATACATGGCTTCCTGCCGAAACTGACCCCCCAAAAATCTAGAATTCCTCTGGTGAGCAAGCTACAACCTCCCTGACAAATGAAGCCACACAAGCAGTGCCGTGACAGGGTTCGCACGCACAGAATCCTAAGCCACCCTCCAGCCAGAAGAAAGGTACCACGTGGAAAGCACCCAGGAGTGGGACAGAGGTGAGTTCATCCACCTTCTACCATGTACCTGATGAGCGGTGCTGCCCAATTATCAGGAGCAGTGGAGTGAGTGACATTCCCAGTGTTAAACAAAGGCAGCCACTGTTATTGCTTATCTCTTATTCTGAGGTTTAGTTTAAGGGCATTTTCGTATGTGGTAATAGTTAAGCAGAGGCACCTTTTATTGAAAACCAGTTTCCCTGGTGGAGGACAAGGACATGCCCTTGACTAAGGGGAAACCAAAACCAGCACCCCTGATCAGAGCATGCACCGTCATCTCCCACCAGCCTCACACTAGGAACAGTGTGTCTGCCCAGCCAACAGGATGGGATGTGTATTTTACGTAGTGTTCACAGTTGTCACAAGAGCCACATTTTAGCACAGTTACTGGAGAGCACCTTTTTTCCATCAACACACACACCCTGAAATTATTAGTAAAAATTCTAGTATGTTAAGCATATAGATTTATTAAAAATAATGCTAATATAATCCTGGGCACATGGATTCCAAGAGAGTTTTTTGCAGCAGATTTCATTATAGTTACTTAACAGCTAAATAATAAAGGTATCTTTATTTATTTTAACTTACAGAGTCACTAAATAATAGAGGGGAAAGGAAAGAGTGGGGCTAATCCAGTAGAGACTGAAGCTGGTATCAATCTTCCCTAAGCATGTCTGGTCAGCAGCCTGGGGCAAAGCTTGTCTCTAAAGGATTAATGAGGCCCCAAAGTGATTTTTGCACTGAGCTCCTCCTGTACCTCCCAAGGTGCCAAAGGCCTGAGATTCAGAAGAGAGCAGAACCAAACAAACAGTTTATTAAACTGTTCAAATTGTTAAAAATGATTAAAAGCTAAAGATTTCCATAAACACTATTCCAAAATGTTAATTTTAAAAATGTGACTAGCAATGTATGCATTCCCTTTATGTCCCCTCCCTATCATCTCTTAAAATAAATTTGAACACCCAGTGTAAAAAACACTTGAGGGAGAACCAGAAGTCAGCCATTTGAGAAGAGAGTGGAGAGGGAGCAGCCGGCGGGGAGCAGATGCCGGTCCTGCTCGGGCTGCTGATGCAGGCTCCCGTGGCACTAAATCCCCCAGTAAGGCATCAGGTGTCGGGACTCCTTCTCATAGACGTCGGGAACTATGCCATAAGGTGTCTGTACCATTTTAACTGTCGACTTCCCAAAGAGCTGGCGCTCGTAGTCTATCAGTTGCCTCCAGAAGCCAACATTGGGCCTGATGACAGGCCGCCGGGCCTTCACCCAATTGTATGCCTCCAGCAGGCACACGTTGTGGAATTTCATCAGGTACGCAATACAGAGCGTGGCTGAGCGGCTGACCCCCGCGGCACAGTGCACCAAGGTGGCCCCGTGCTTCCGGCTCACACTGTGGATCTTATCAGCCACCGTGTCAAAGTACAGTCCAATGGGGGCGTGTGGCATATCAGCCAGAGGCACTTTCACATACTCAAACTGGGGCCAGTTGAAGTTAGGGATCTCAATGGTCGCATTGACAATGCAGGTGATGCCACGAGCCTGGAGGAGGTGCCGATTGGAGGCCACACTGCCTCTGCCCAGGAAGAGAGAGGAGGTGATTTGAGCAATGCCTCCTATGTCTCCCTCGGAAATCATCCGAGGGGCCATGAGAGTCCTTGGTAGCGTGCTGTGACCTCTGGAGCTCATGAAGACACCAGCAGTCACACTTGCATCGTTGGGGGCAAGACCAGAGTGTTTGATTTTCCTCCACCAAGGAAATCCAAAATTACAGTCTCCTTCCTGCAAAATACAGGTACGTGTGAGTACTTTAGTGCTACTGATTGCTCAGAGCCTTCTGTCATGTTTGTTAAATGGGAAGATAAGAGGATTTTTAAATAATACAGTACAACCTTTCAAAGAAAGATACAAATCATCTTCTATCAACAGGAAAAGTCACCTAAGACAAAAACATGTAAAATTCCGCTCTCTGGTGATTGATTGTCACAAAAAAAAAAAAAAAAAAAAAAAAAAAAGGCAGGCAGGGCATGGTGGCTCATGCCTGTAATCCCAGCACTTTGGGAGGCTGAGGTGGGAGGATTGCTTAAGCCCAGGAGTTCAAGACCAGTCTGGGCAACATAGTGAGACCCTATCTCTAAAAAAGGTTGTTTTGTTTTTTTTTTTAATTAGCTGCGTATAGTAGTGAGTACCTGTAGTCCCAGCTACTCAGGAGACTGAGGTGGGAGGATCACTTGAGCCTGGGAGATCAAGGCTGCAGTGAGCTGTGGTAGCACCACCACACTCTAGCCTGGGTGAGAGGGAGACCCAGTCTCAAAAACAAAAATGGCTGGACGTGATGGCTCATGCCAGCACTTTGGGAGGCCAAAGCAGGTGGATCATCTGAGGTCAGGAGTTCGAGACCAGCCTGAACAATATGGTGAAACCCTATCTATCTCAACTAAAAATACAAAAATTAGCCAGGCGTGGTAGCGCACGCCTATAGTCCCAGCTACTTGGGAGGCTGAGACAGGAGAATCGCTTGAACCTGGGAGGCAGAGTTTGCAGGGAGCCAAGATCGTGCCACTTCACTTCAGCCTGGGTGACAAAGCAAGACAGATGGATGGATGAGTGAGTGAATGAATGAATGGGCCAAGTGGCTCACACCTATAACCCCAGCACTTTAGGAGGCCAAAGTGGGTGGATTTCCTGAGGTCAGGAGTTTGAGACCAGCCTGGCCAACATGGGGAAACCCCATCTCTACTAAAAATACAAAAATGAGCTGGGTGTGGTAGCAGGTGCCTGTAATTCCAGCTACTTGGGAGGGTGAGGCCAGAGACTCACTTCAGCCTGGGAGGTAGAAGTTGCAATGAGCTGAGATGATGCCACTGCACTCCAGCTTGGGCGAGAGTGAGACTCTGTCTCAAAAAAAAAAAAAAAAAACCCAAACCAAAAACTATTTCCTATCATTTTCTGACTATGTGAACACTGTGGCATTTCCATGGAAATAATCCCAAGCAATTTGAAGGCCATGGTTTTAAAAGTTCCTGTAAGTTAAATGAGCATTTTACCTGACCTTGGGTGTGGCTAAATGATAATTTCACTTTCCTCTGCCATTTAATTCTGAGCTCCATAATGAATCCTGCTGGCTTTTGTTTAACATCTAAACAACGCTATCCTCTCATTATTCCAGTGACTGCTATTAAATCTCAATATATATATTAGAGCAGAAAAGGAAGTTCTTGGTTTCCTGAGATTTTAGATACATCAGTTCCTCTCACCAAAAGACAAAAAAAATCACAATGCTTTATCACCTGCGCCCCGTGGGAAGTGTGCCTGCCCACACCCAAGGGACCGTCAGGAAGCCTGCTGTGATTTCAGTCTGACAAGAGCCTCGCCAGGTTCAACAGGCAGGCAGTGCTGGGGCTACTCACTTGCTCAAGAGTCCAGTGGATGCTGGAGGCTGGTCTGGATCCAGAAAGTCTTAAGTGAGCAGCGCTGGTGACAGTGGATATAAATCAGATCTGCAGGAAGACAAGGAGGCAAAAACACAGCCAATCAGTAAACTGCAAAGAATTCCTCACGGGCTTTCGCTGCTAACTGGGGTTTGACTGGAACACAGCTAGGAAGTAGAAGGTGTGCTAACATTTCCAGGTGTGCACTTAAAGGCTGGCTACACTGGTAAGAAATGAATCTCAGCTTTTTGTTAATGACATAACCCACAGTGTGACAAATGTTAAACAGAGTTTGGCAATAATACAAATCTCTTCTTGACAGGAGACTCAGAGACCACAACCTATCTGTGAAATGTCTGGCACTGCTGAGTGCCCACTGGGCCACGAGGACACAACATGCACTTGAGTCTCTTCCGCGCACCGTCGGTCAGCCCTGCGGTGGGAGGATGGACAGGCCAGGTGCAGTGAGGTGAGCCAAGCAGCCCCATGCCTGAACACAAGGTGGAGGACAGTGTGCACCAGGAAGCCAGGGATGGGCATGGCCAGGAGCGATGACATGGGACACGGCAGTGAGGACGGCTTCATGAACAGCAGGACCGCAGATATGACTGCAGCCAGGGATGCTAGCTATAGGCAGTGCTGGTGTTCAGGATGGAAACTGACGTTTTTAAAATAGTTTAAAAAAAAAAAATTACAATTTTTTTTTTTTTTTTGAAATGGGAGTCTGGCTCTGTCGCCCAGGCTGGAGTGCAGTGGTGTGATCTGGGCTCATTACAACCTCCACCTCCCGGGTTCAAGAGATTCCCTTGCCTCAGCCTCCCGAGTACCTGGGATTACAGACGTGCGCCACCATGCCCAGCTATTTTTTGTACTTTACTACCGAGTTGGGGTTTTGCCATGTTAGCCAGGCTTTTCTCAAACTCCTGACTTCAAGTGATCCGCCCGCCTCAGCCTCCCAAAGTGCTGGGATTACAGGCATGAGCCACTGCGCTCAGCCCCATTTACAAATATTTCTGTCATTATAATACAGGAGCTCTGAAACCTGAACATGCTTCAGAATCCCCCAGAGGGCTGTGAGCACAGACTGCTGAACTCTTCCCCAGCTTCTGATTCCATCCCTCTAGGGTGGGGCCTGAGGATTTGCCCTTCCCAGGTGAGGTTGTGGGTGGGGAGGGCTCTGAGAACTACTGCAGAGGTGAGTACTGTGGCTCTGTCCGCACTCCCCGCCCCCCACCCCCAAGCCAGACTGAGGCACCATGCATGCTGGTGCTGACAGCTCACCAGTCCCTCCCGGACACTGCTCTTCTCTGAAGGGAGCTGCTGCCTCACTTGAGGCCAGGCCCTGCTTTGGGAGCCCACATCCCATGACCGGTTAATGCTACAGGAGTACACAGAGCAGTCCACAGGCGAAATCACAGCTGAGGAAAATGAGGCTGCAGTCACATAAGGAACTGCTTGTGTGTGTGCGTGTGTACTGGATGGAAAACACGAACGGGGCAGAAACTCTGAAGTGAGAACATCCTTTGTACAGCAGAGCCAGGTCTGCCACTTGCGAGTCTTCCCTGGCAGAATCCTACTGGTTTAAAAAGCAAAGTCACTGTGGTAATAAACACAAAATTAGGCCATCAAGCTGCTGGGGATGACTCTTCTCTCGTTGTGGAAAATCTGAAAGATGCTAATCAAATCTCCGAGTAGGTCATCTAGTCGTCTAATTAAGAGAGGCTTGGCCAGGCACGGTGGCTCACACCTGTAATCTGAACATTTTGGGAGGCTAAGGTGGGCGATCACCTGAGGTCAGGACTTTGAGAACAGCCTGGCCAACAAGGTGAAACCCCGTCTCTAGTAAAAATACAAAAATTAGCCGGGCGTAGTGGCACATGCCTGTAATCGCAGCTACTAGGGAGGCTGAGGCAAGAGAATCACTGGAACCCAGGAGGCAGAGGCTACAGGGAGCTGAGATCGCTTCACTGCACTCCAGCCTGGGTGACAGAACAATGTGTTCTCCCAAATTATACTGTCTGGGGAGCCACTTGCCCTCCTGAGGCAAAGGAGCCCAAGTTCCTTGTGGAAGCCAGGCTGATTTTGTTAACTCTCATTCACTGAGCAGTGCTAGGGTACTTGGTGCAGGAGGGAAACAGATTGTGAGCCCTCGGGGCAGAATCCAAGTGAGACAGACACGATGCTCCCTCCCTGCTGCTGCTAGTCCGCCTCTTTGCCAACAAACCTGCTTAAAATGCCAAAGCTGGTCCCAAGTTTCAGGAAAACAACTTCTGCCAGAGGGCATGCAGAGGGCACAGATGCTATAGATGCTTCTCTGACAGACAAACACTCCTGACCCCCTTGACAGGTTGGAAAATACACGGTTCAGAAAGGGTGAGATGATTTCAACTTGAGAAGCTAAACTAGGAAAAGATACAAGGTGTCCAGATTACTAGCTCAAGTCCACACACTGCTTCTCTGCGGTGGCTGCAGCGTGGCTGCGTTCTCCTTCCTGCCTCGAGGTGCTCCACACCACAGCCAGTGCCTGCCACACACAAAAGGGGGCGTGGATCTGCCTAACAAGGTGTTTCAGTGCTACTTATAGAAAGGCTAAGCCCAGATGGGCCAAGCTGCTCCAGTATCCCCTAGTGCCAGAACAGGGGACTACTGCCACATCCTGGTACACCATTTGGTGCACAGAATGTCCCCATGGCTGCAGAGGGACCTCAGCAAGGAGCAGCCCCAGAGCAGGTGCTACAGGAAGCCCTAGAGTTGTCCAGTTCTCAGATCAGTAGAGGAGCTGGATGGTTTAAAAAAAAAAAAAAAAAAAAACCCAAGTGTATTACATCAGAGGTGCATGAAAATAGTATGAGTAAGCGTGTCCTGGGAGACAAGGAAAGGAGAGATGGTAGCAGAGTCTGACCCGGATTTGAGGGACTGCAGATTGCATGGTACTCTCTGAGTGAACATGCCATCCCACTGCAAGGCAAAGGTCTCTGGAACGAAGATGACCAGGGAGAATGCTGAAGAATGTCCACATCACTATCTGTGGTGTTCAACTTGGGCCTTCCCAGGATGCCCGGTGCTTCCTGGAGGAAAAATGTTTTCCTGGCGGGCTGGTGGGGGTCGGGGATGAGAGGTAGGTTGGAGTGAAAGACAGAAAGGTCTTCTGTCCTAAACCAACTCCAGGGGTTTTTTGGGTTGTTCTTAACCAGCTATAAGCAATGTCTTCTCAGAGATGATGCTGGTCTTTTTTTGGATAATAAGCATCGAGCACTAAGTATGAAACAAAATACAGAATTAGTATAGTCCCAGCAGGCCTCTAATCTCAATAATGCATATGCTAATATTAATTAATAACAACTGATGATTGCTCCCTGCACTGCAGAGCTCCTGGGATGCAGGCACCAGCCTGTGGCCTTGTAACTGGTCAGCACTGGCATCTGTACATGGAGCAGTGGTACCTGCCACTCAGAATTGCTACCCGGGGTCACAACCTAAGCAGAGCATCCATCCTAGTGCCATGGAGGTTACTTTTCTTTAAAAAAAAAAAAAAAAAAAAAAAGATGACAGCCACCAGTATCAGCAGTTAACTGCTTTTCCTCCTATGTTCAAGCAACAGAAGAAAATGGCCACAGCGATCTTTCCGGTGACTGTAAAATGCTCCGACTAAAATACTTTCAGTTTTAGGAATTTCAGAGGGTCAGAGTACATACTGGAGAGGCCTACACTGTTACCTTTTTATATTCAAAACACTTATGTAATCATATTTTCTCCTTCTAATCAAGTAAATGTCTATCTAGTTCTTTTTGTTTTGAGGCAGAGTCTCTCTCTGTTGCCCAGGCTAGAGTACAGTGGCACGATTTTAGGTCACTATAGCCTCAATCTTCCAGGCTCCAGAGAGCCTAGGATTATAGGGGTGAGCCACCATGGCCCAAACTTCTGATTTAGTAATGAAAATGATAATCCTAGCACTTTAGATCACTTTAGCTCAGAAGGTGGAGACCAGCCTGGGCAACATGGTGAAACCCCACTTACACACACACACACAAAAAAAAACCACCCAAAAACCAGCTGGGCCAACATGGTGAAACCCTGTCTCTACTAAAATACAAAATACAAAAATTAGCCTGGCATAGTGGTGTGCACCTGGAATCCCAGCTACCGGATGCAGAGGCTGCAGTGAGCCAAGATCATGTCAGGCAACAGAACGAGACTCTGTCTCAAAAAACAAAGAAAAAAAAAGTAAGATTTCAGCCAGGCACAGTGGCTGACACCTGTAATCACAGCATTCTGGGAGGCTGAGGCAGCAGGATTCCTTAAGCCCAAGAGTTTAAGACCAGCCTGGGCAACATAATGAGACACTGTCTCTATGAAAATTTTTTTTAAATTAGCTGGGATTGCGTGCCTGTAATCCCAGCTACTCAGGAGGCTGAGGTGAGAGGATCACTTGAGTCTAGAAGTCAAGGCTACAGTGAGCCATGACTGCACCACTGCACTCCAGCCTGAGTGACCCTGTCTCATACATACATATTAAAGTAAAATGAAGTAAAAGATGTTCACGAATTGTTCTGTCGTCACCTGGAAGGCTTTAGCAATTGCAGTAAAACATCTCAAATCTTCTACTTACTTTGGCGAAGGGTCGTTTTTGCTTTTCTCACTGTATTAATTAACTGATAAGATAGTTTTCTGAGATGAGGATAATCCACATAAGATACATAAAGCTAAAGACTGAGAGTCACACTCTGGTTCAGCCACAGGTATTCCCTCACTGTGACATGTAGCCACAGAGCAACTACCTATGTAGATGTGACCAGGCCAGCCATCTTGATGTCCACAGATGGACTGGCAGCCTGTTCACACTGCATTTGCTGAGGCTAACAGAAGCTGATCATTTTTTGTTTGTTTTTGAGACCGAGTCTTGCTCTGTCACCCAGGCTAGAGTGCAGTGGTGCAATCTCAGCTCACTGCAACCTCCACCTCCCAGGTTCAAGCGATTCTCCCACCTCCGCCTCCAAAGTAGCTGGTACTACACACGTGCATACCTGGCTAATTTTTGTATTTTTAGCAGAGACGGGTCGGGTGGGCAGGCGGGGGCGGTGCGGTTTCCGCCACGTTGGCCAGGCCGGTCTCGAACTCCTGACCTCAGGTGATCTGCCTGCTTTGACTTCCCAAAGTACTGGGATTACAGGTGTGAGGCATTGCACCCAGCCCAGTCATTGTAAGATACTAGCCAGCTGCTGGGTAGAGAATATGCCACAGCCCAAGAAGGGAAGGGGCAGTCCGATAGATAAGCAGGAAAAACATGCCGGCATTGTGACACAGATGCAAAGATTTGAAGTAGTTTTTAGTTCCATGTGATAAAATCACAGATCCTCCATGTTGGAAATAGAAAGAGTAGAGATACTGAGAAGAGACCATCAATAACCATAAAAGGTGGAAGGTCTGCATTTATTTCGGTACCATGGGGTAATCTGTTCACATCTGAAATTGAATTCTTGAATTTGGTCCTCACCCACCTTGGTGCTTAAATTACCTACCACTCATTCACACAACAGTCTTTCACTGAGTTCACACTATGTGGTCAACACCCTGCTGAGTGCTGCTGCGGACTGCTGCAGAATGTATTCCCCAGAGATGGCCACAGCATCTCCCATTGCACATGACACTCCTACAGTGTAACCTTGTTTTTGTTGTTTTGTTTTTAGACAGGGTCTTGCTCTGGAGTGCAGTGATAAGATTTTGGCTCACTGCCACTCCACCTCCCAGGTTCAAGTGATCCTCCCACCTCAGCAAGAAGCTCAAGCAGTCCTTCCACCTCAGCCTCCCCATGTAGCTGGAACCACAGGTGTGCGCCACCATGCCCAGCTAATTTTTCTATTTTTTATAGAAACAGGGTTTCCCCATGTTGCCCATGCTGGTCTCAAACTCCTGGGCTCAAGCAATCTGCCCACCTCAGCCTCCCAAAGTGCTAGGATTACAGGCATGAACCACTGTGGCCAGCCCTTACAATGTAATCTTGACACTCCTCCCATTCAACAGTGGGACTAATGTCCCTCATTTAAACCCTGAGAAACCTTTGTGACGGCCTCAACCCAAAGAATACAGTAAAGGCTGGGCATGGGGCTCATGCTTGTAATCCCAGCACTTTTGGAGGCCGAGGCAGGAGGACTGCTTGAGCTCAGGAGTTCAAAGTTGTAGAGGCTATGATGGCGCCATTGCACTCTGCCTGGGAGACAGAATGATACTGTCTTTAAAACAACGAACAAACAAATACAGGAGAAATGATGCTTCTGAGGCCAGAGAAAAAACATGTCACACACTGCTACCTTGTTCTCTTAGGACTTGCCCTTGGAACCCAGCTGCCATGCTGTGAGGAAGGCTGAACTAGCCCAAGGAGCTACCACATGGAGAGGCCATAGATGGGTGTTTAGCTAACATCCCAACTGAGGTCCCAGCTGACACCAAGCTCAACCACTAGATATATGAGTAGAGACACTTTATTATGATTATAACTCCCAGCCATCAAGTCACCCCCAAGCTTTGAAACTCCCAGCTGAGGCCCCAGACATTGTGAAGCAAAAGCAAGTTGGCCCTAGTAGTGAGGTCCAAATTCCTGACCTACAGGAATCTATGAGTATAATACAAATAGTTATTTTAGGCCCAGGTCAGTGGCCTCTGTAATTCCAGCACTTTAGGAGGCCGAAGCAGGACTGCTTGAGCCCAGGAGTTCGAGACCAACTGAAGCAACGTGACAAGACACTCTCTCTACAAAAAAACTAGCTGGGTGTGGTGATGTGCACCTCTGTGGTCCCAGCTACAGGGGAGGTTGAGGTGGAAGGACTGCTTAAGCCCAGGAGGTCGAAGCTGCAGGTCGATTGCACCACTGCACTCCAGCCTGGGCAACAGAGCAATCCCTGTCTTAAAAAAAAAAGGCTGGGCATGGTGGCTCACACCTGGAATCCCAGCACTTTGGGAGGCCAAGGCAGGCGGATCACCTGAGGTTGGGAGTTTGAGACCAGCCTGACCAACATGGAGAAACCCTGTCTCTAGTAAAAATACAAAATTAGCCGGCCATGGTGGCGGGCACCTGTAATCTCAGCTACTCGGGAGGCTAAGACAGGAGAGTCGCTTGAACCCAGGAGGCGGTGGTTGCAGTGAGCCGAGATCACGCCATTGCACTCCAGCCTGGGCAACAAGAGTGAAACTCCATCTGGGAAAAAAAAAAAAAAGGACTTGCAAACAAGTTTTGTTTGACAAACAAAACAGTTATTTGGTACCGAGTTTTGGAGCTGTATTATGCAGGGATAATAATATCCCTATTATACAGCAGGGATATACAGGTAACATAAGGCATAACCCTGTGCTCGGATTTTATCATCTAACAGAAATGACACAAGACACACATATAAAAACAGGAAGAGACAGACTACCATTGAGAGAACGAAACAACTGGTGAAACTGGGTGCTGCAGCAATGCAAACAGGATCAAAGCAAAGTAAAAACAGCCAACAGTGCTGAACACCTGAGTTGTTTCTTGGGGAGTTTTTTAGAGATTGCATACCATGCTTTTTCTCCACCCATTCTTGCCTTTCAAGAGCCTTCTTGGCCAAGCGCCGTGGCTCACATCGGTAATCCCCACACTTTGGCAGGCCAAGGTGCGCGGATTGCCTGAGGTCAGGAGTTCATGACCAGCTTGGCCAACGCGGTGAAACCCGTTTTTACTCAAAAATACGAAAATTAGCCAGGCGTGGTGGCCGGTGCCTGTAATCCCAGCTACTGCAGGCTGAGGCAGGTGAATCACTTGAACCCAGGAGGTGGAGGCTGCACTGAGTCGTTATCACGCCATTGCACTCCAGACTGGGTGACGAGAAACACAGTCTCAAAAAAAAAGGCTTCCTTGTTTTTAGACTTGGAATGGAGAATACAGCCTTTTTCTACAGTCCTCACTATTCAGCAAGTGTGACCCAAGCCCCAGCAGCATGGATACCACCTAGAGGCTTGAAAGAAAGGCAGAATGCAGGCTCCATTCCAAGACCTATAGAATGGGCTCCAGCAGGTTAACAAGATCCCAGGTGATCTGTATACACAGTTTTTAAAAGTGCAAACTGAAGATTAGACCCATTAAAAACTAACTTAATAAAATGTGAGAATCTGCCTCATTCTGCCCCATTCGACCTGCAGCAGCACACTTGGGCACCTGTCCCACGTAAGCCACGTGAGCTCCGCTCAGCCTCTCCCGGATCAGTATCAGTCTGCTGTCGTGGTCCCCAGAGAATGAGAGGTAAATGGAGGTGAAGAGGCTTTCCCAGACTCTACACAGAAAATCAGTAGCCCCACTGGGACCAGAACTGTCCTTCCATGAGTTGTCCATTTGTTGCTTAGTCATACAATCAGACCACAACAGATCCATTCATTCGAAGACTACCAAAATGCACATTTCACTGGGGAAAAAAATAAAAACTGCAGAGAGAAAGGAATTAAGGACCATAAGGTCAGGTCGATGTAACTGTGCTTTACAGACTGAGGAGTGATTGCTAAGAATCCTAAACTGCTGTGGTATGAGATGGTCTTCGGGTGTGAAACATCCGATAAAACTGAACCGAGAACATGCTTGCAAAAGTCTGCAACTGTATCTAAACTTGTTTAGTGATAACTGGAAACCAATTTGAGCAATGGCTTATATAAATAACACTTTAAAATTTTCCAGGAGTAAGTGGTAAAAATTAAATGTGAATCATATGTGCTTGGTTAAGTGGTAAACTTTGATTTATATAAGCCAGAACATCTAGAGGCAAATTGCTTAAAAAAAAAAATCACATATCAGCAATAAAACCCAGGTAGGTATCAGTTTGCCTCAAAACTGTCAAAGTTACTACTGCCCTCTGAGAAGCAAGACCATGAAATCTCAGAAAATGCAGGTCTTTTCACAAATTAAGATTTCAGTCTTTACAAGTTCATTATTACTTTAAGGGAAGACAAAAAAGGAATTTATAAATTAGAATAAAGTTTGCAGGACTAAGAGCTCAGTAGTTAATAATCACCCTTTGATCATCTTACCCTTTGATGTCTCATTGGACATATCAAAATCCTTAAAACTCCAGCCGTGAGCTGCAACCCTCACCCTACAAGGACTTCCTTATCATATACCTGGTCCAATTCCGCATCTTTTAGTGATTTTATACCAAATTAACTTCATTTACAAAGCATTGATAAAATTAATTTCCCATTTCTCTTTACGAATCAAAGGCACCTATAATTACCATGCTGGAGTTTCTGAGCAGGGTGAGGTAAACAGTTGAGTCTTTTGCTTCAGCTGGATGGAGGGAAGTGATGAAGGCTGTTCCCCATCCCATGCTGAGGGAGCAGTCCTACCACATTGTGAGGGCAACTGGGTGTCTGTGCCATCCTTCAGCAAAGGGAGGAATCAAGTTTTCAGCTGAACAGGAGGGAGGTCCAAAGGCAGAGGATCCTGAAGTAATTCCCTTAGCTTTAGCTACTGAAAAAATACTGTCTTGAAATGCAACATGACAATGTAACAGTTCCCTTTAGAAGACCATATTACTAATTATTAAAACATTTCTAGGCTGGGCTTGGTGGCTCATGCCTGTAATCCCAGCACTTTGAAAGGCAGAGGTGGGTGGATCACCTGAGGTCAGGAGTTCGAGACCAGTTCCTGGTCAACATGGAGAAATCCCATCTCTACGAAAAATACAAAACTTAGCCAGCCGTGGTGGCAGGCGCCTATGATTCCAATTACTTGGGAGGCCAAGATAGGAGAACTGCTTGAACTCGGGGAGGGCAGAAGTTGCAGTGAGCCAAGATCAGGCAACTTCACTCCAGCCTGGGTGAAAGACTGAAACTCCAGCTCAAAACAAAACACATTTCTCGAGGGTCAGGTGTGGTGGCTCACACTTGTACTCCCAGCACTTTGGGAGGCCAAGGTGGGAGGATTGCTTAAGCCCAGGAGTTTGAGGATGCAGTGAGCCAGGATCATGCCACTGTACTCTAGACTGAACCAAAGAGTGAGACCCTATCTCAAAAAAAAAAAAAAGAAAAAAAAAAAAAGTTTGCCAACTGATATGGTTAAGCTGTGTGTCCCCACACCAAACTCACCTTGAACTGTAATCCCCATAATCCCCATGTGTCAAGGGCAGGACCAGGTGAAGGTTACCGAATCATGGGGGCGGGTTTCCCCCATGCTGTTCTCATGATTGTCAGTGTGTCTGATGGTTTTAAAAGCGTCTGGCATTTCTCCTGACTGCACTGACTCTAAGTTTCCTGACGCCTCCCCAGCAATGCAGAACTGTAAGTCAATTAAATCTCTTTCCTTTATAAATTACCCAGTCTCAGGCAGTTCTTCACTGAAGTGTGAGAATGCACGAATACACTGACACTTGGTTGAAATTAGTAAGTCATAAAACCACCACAGTATAGGAGACGCATTTTTCAAAGTTTGGTCCCCAGGAGTCCCACATGAGAATTACCTGGGCCGCCTGTTACAATGCATACTCCTAGACTCCACCCCAGACCTAATTAATCACAATTTCTGGAAGTGAAGGCCTGAACATTTATATTTCTAGCAAGTACATTTTTAGAAGGAATCTAAAAATATTAAGACTAATCTGATATTGTGGAAAAGACAGGTATTATCTCCTATACTTTCTAGGAGGATAAATGGAGTAAGAAACTCCATAAGTGTGATTTTTGAAAAACGGATTATTTTCAAATAATACAGTAGTCATTTGGATTTAAGATACAATCTAGTTCAATGCATTTGTAAGCCAGGGAGAGGGGATTCCCTAGGAACCTTTTAAAAAAATTTTTTTTAAATAAAAAATAAAGATACAATCTAGTACACAAAACAAGTTCCACTTCATTTCCATTTGGGATCATCTTTGGCTGAAAGTTTACACCAAGTAATTGAAGCTCTGTAAAACACTCAATACTTCTCCAATTTTTGTTAACAAGAAATATGTGATAAAAAGGAAAAAAAAGAAACATGTGAAATGATCTAAGAGTTCTGTCCTCTAAACATAGACTATATGTGACAGTACCAAATAAAGGCCAGTAAAGATTTCTTTCTTTTTTGAGACAGGGTCTTGTTCTGTCACCCAGACTGGAGTGCAGTGGCGCAATCTAGGCTTACTGCAGCCTCAGCCTCGGACTCAAGTGATCCTCCCAACTCTGCCTCCTGAGTAGCTGGGACTACAAGGGTGCGCCACTATGCCTGGCTAACTTTTTTGTATTTTTTATAGAGACAGGGTTTCAGCATGTTGCCCAGGCTGGTCTTGAATTTTTGGACTCAGGCAATACTCTGACTGGCTTTGGCCTCCCAAAGCGCTGGGATTGTAGGCGTGAACTAGCAATGCCTTGTCTTGTTTTTTTTTTTTTTTTTTTTTTTTTTTAAGCAAGGGTCCTAGAGCACAGTGGCGCAGTAATGGCTTACTGCAGCCTCGACCTCCCAAGCTCAAGCAATCCTCCCACCTCAGCTTAAGGTGATTTCCCAAATAGCTGAAATCATAGGCAAGGGCCACCACGCCCAGTTGATTTTTGTGTTCTTTGTAGAATCAGGGTTTTGCCATGTTGCCCAGGCTGGACTCAAACTCCTGGGCTCAAGTCATCCACCTCCCTGAGCCTCCCAAAGTGTTGGGATTATAGGCATAGGCCACCACTCCTGGCTTCTATGTCCTTTTGACATTCATCAAAAATGCAGTTTGAAGGCTGGGTGCAGTGGCTAATGCCTGTAATCCCAGCACTTTGAGAGGTCAAGGCAGGTGGATCACCTGAGGTCAGAAATTCAAGACCAGCCTGGCCAACATGAAACCCCGTCTCTACTAAAAATACAAAAATTAGCTAGGTATGGTGACACATGCCTGTAATCCCAGTTACTCAAGAGGCTGAGGTAGGAGAATCGTTTGAACCTGGAAGACGGAGGCTGCAGTGAGCTGAGATCGTGCCACTGCACTCCAGCCTGGGAGGACAGAAAGACACTCTGGAAAAAAAAATGCAGTTTGATGTAAAATTGATAATTAAATAGAGTTGGAAGGAAATGCACTAAATTCATGGGAATGGTTATCTCAATGGGAAAGAAAGAGAAAGGGCCCAAGGAAGTTTTGACTTGATAATGCTTAATATTTTGAGCATTATAAAAGATAAAGCATGACCAAGGATTTTTAAATGGTGAGTCATGATGTTGGTTAATTTGCTTTCAATACTTTTTTTTTTTTTGAGACAGAGTCTTACTCTGTTGCCCAGGCTGGACTGCAGTAGTGTGATCTCTGCTCACTGCAACCTCGGCCTCCCGGGTTCAAGCAATCCTCTCTCTCAGGTTCCTGAGTAGCTGGAATTACAGGCGCCCAACACCACACCTGGCTAATTTTTGTATTTTTAGTAGAGACGGGGTTTAACCATCTTGGCCAGGCTGGTCTTGAACTCCTGACCTCATAATCCATCTGCTTTGGCCTCGCATAGTGCTGGGAGTACAGGAGTGAGCCACCGTGCCTGGCCTAACACCAGCTAATTTTTGTATTTTTATTAGAGATAGATGGGGTTTCACCTTGTTGGTCAGGCTAGTCTCGATCAAACTCCTGACCTCAAGTGATCCACCTGCCTTGGCCTCTCAAAGTGCTGGGATTACAGAAGTGAGCCACTGTGCCCAGCATAATTTTCTATATGACTTCAATTTCTAAAAATAAACATTTTTAAGAGAAGAAAATTAATAACACATAGTTATTAGTCCAAGCGCCATCTCCACTTCTGGCCTGAGCCTGCCAGTGCTCTTTATATAGAAGCCAGAATAACCAGTTTATTTGGTGAGAGAATCACCAAAGAGTAATAATGATGACACGAATTGCAGTGGTGCGATCTTGCCTCATTGCAACCTCTGCTACCCAGGTTCAAGCGATTCTCCTGCCTCAGCCTCCCAAGTAGCTGAGATTACAGGTGCCTGCTACCATGCCTGGCTAATTTTTGCAGTTTTTAGTAGAGATGGGGTTTCACCATCTTGGCCAGGCTGGTCTGAACTCCTGAGTTCAAGTTATCCACCCACCTTGTGATCCACCTACCTTGGCCTCCCAAAGTGTTGTGATTACAGGCGTGAGCCACCACGCCCGACGAAGTGGTGAAGTGTGTCTTTATTATAAATGTTTTGTGTTTTATAATGAAACACAAAGATTTAAAGATTTAGTTAAATCTAAGATTTAAATGTTAGCTAAACTGGCAAAATTCTTCATTATAAATCTTCAAATTTATATGTAATTTGTATGCTGACAGTACTCTTCCAGATTTTATTTTTACCAGGGCCTTAAAACTTCAAGCAAGTTCACCTCCTGGTCACTCTCCCAGGCAGGGAAGGCTGGTGCTTCGAAGGTGCTCTCTGCCACATAATGTTGACTAGTCAACAGAAGTAGCATGCTCTAGTTTACGGAGTTTTCTCCTACGTACCCATACACTCAAAGACATAAGGAGTCAAAAAAAAAAAAAAAAACTTGCCCTAGGCCACTGATGCTGAAACTGTTCTCAGACAAAGGCAGAAGTCAACCCACCAGCTGCATATGAACTTCAAAAGAACCTTCTTGTCCACTGAGGTTTCAAGATGGCACGGGGCATGAGAAGTTGACCCAATTGGACCTCTGGTTGCTCTCGGTCAGTGTAAGAACGGAATGGGATGTGCCCAGGTGAGCTGGGTGGGCTACACGTGAGAAGGCATGCTGTGGCCTCAGCCCTCGGCCTCCTCGCCCAGACGGAGGCTGCCCCTGCCCTGCAACAGGTGGGAAATGGAGCTCCTCTGTGAGAGCTGCCTGCTGGAAGGCCGATGGGATGACAAAGAACACAGCTGGGCTCCGCCCCCGTCACTCAGATCAAGAGGTTCCCAGACTAACGACTTCTTACTCCTCCTCCTCTGGGTGCCTTTTCTTGAAAACTTCTAATTTATCCGCATGCGGTTTCTATAATTAAGATTATTTTAGAGAATCTGAAAAAAAAAATCTTTACTATAATGAGTAAAAAAGTCTTTGTGACTTATGTAAATAAAGACTGAAAATAGAGTGATTTAGCTATTTCCCAAGATGCTTTACAGAATAAAAAGGATCTGCAAATCTCAGTCTTTGTGCTAGTGTTCTTCCATCACCCCTCCAGCTTAAAAGGATTCCCCTTTTGTAAACCTACAGAATTGCAGAACGTTCTTCTCTAAGGGCAGAAACACAGTACATAATACTAGGCACACAGTAAGTACTCAACAAACACAAGAATTTAACAGCTGTCCTCAGGTGAACTGCCTACCTCTCCCCACACCCTCCTTCCTGCTCCTTCTCTTTCTCTCTCTCTCTCTCTCTCTCTCTCTCTCACACACACACACACACACACGCACATGCACATGCACATGCACACACACAGACTTTAAATCCAGCTGGCAAAACTAAACCCAGGCAATCAAACTGAACCTGGCAACTGTCTGTTCAGAAAGCAGGAATTCACGCTGGGTGTGGCACATGCTGCAAGCTCCCAGCTTCTTAGGAGGCTGAGGTGGGAGGATCCCTTGAGCCCAGGAATTCAAGGCCAGCCTGAGCCACACTGCTAGACCCCTTCTCTTAAAAAGAAAACAAACAAACAAAAACAACAAAAACTCAGCTCTAAGCTACTTCTACTTTCTCACCCAAAGGAAAATTTGGAGAAAAATACATTTAAAAGACTTAAGAGAGCCATTGATTCCTACAGCACAGAGTCTGTGGTTACTTTGGAATTACCAAGAAGTACGAGTTAGGGTCTATGCGTAGTGCCGCTTAAGGATTACAAACAGGTCCACAAGTGTGTGAGTCTCATCCTCAGAGGGTACTTTAACAAGGATAGGCCTGGGTTCCTGCACAATACACTGTCCTACACATTTAGGGCTGGGCACAATGAAAGCATTCACCGGAGGTAGGATTCATTCAAGAGCCTTAAAAGAAGACTTCTAGGTACTAGACACTTTTATTTTCAGTACTTCATTTTGCGTATTTAAAATTTCCCGTAACTACTCATCTGTTCCCAAAAAAACAAAACAAAAACAAAAAGATTGATAAAAGGATTCTGTTAGATATCTGTCAACCAAACACAGTGGGAAAACCATTTCTGGTGTTTGGGTGGTTAGTCCAAACCAGATTAACTAAATAGAAATAAGCTAGTACATGACAGGCTAGGGCTCAGACTACCCAGGGGACCTTTATTCATTCATACAGGAAATATTCGAGCACAATTGTGGTTAAACAGCAAATACAGAGAATCACAAACTCAAAGCTGACACCGCTGAAGGAATGTAAATTGGTACAACCACTTTGGAAACCAGGTATCAACTAGTAAAGCTGAAGATATGCACACCTGACTCAGAGCTGTTCATAATTCCTCAGACCAGAAACAACCCAGATGTCCATCAACAGTGGACAGGTCATTTGTGGTATGTTCATAAGACAAAAATGTACTAACTGGGCTGGGTGTGGTGGCTCACACCTGTAATCACAGCACTTTGGGAGGCCCCGGCAGGAGGATCCCTTGAGCCCAGGAGTTGGAGACCAGCCTGGACAATACGGTGTACAATAGAGACCCTGTCTCTAAGAAATTAAAAAACAAAAACTACACTCACAGGCAACAATATGGATAAATCTTTAAAAATAGCATGCTGCAGGAATTTAAACAAAAAATTATATATGTGTGTACACACACACGCTCGCACAATGCTGAACAAAAAGAAGGATTCACAAGCGCATCTACTTTGATTTTGTTTGCATAGAAGTTACAAACAAGCAAAATAAAACTCTGCCTTTTAGAGATTTATATTTAGGGGATAAAAACTACAGAAAAGAAGGAAGTGATTTCCATAAAAGTCAGGATAGTTTCTGGCTAGATGACCTCTGGGGGAGGGGGCTGTGTGGAGTCAGATTCTTCACCTGCAATACAGTTACACTTACATTTTCTTTAAAATAATCCATCAAATTATCCACTTGTTTTAGACACTTTTTTTCCATGTTACAATTCACAAATCCAATGTTGATTTCCGGGAATTCAGAACCATGACAACAATTCTAGTCAATCCTCTCTGAATGTCACTCTTTGCCAGTCAGCTTCATAAGGTCAGCGACCGACCTTACTTGCCTCCCTCCCCTGTATTCAGGCACAGCACCTTTAGCATGGTAAAAGTCCTCAGTGAATGTATAATAGATAAATCCACAGACTCGAGACGTGAATTTTGTTTTAACCCATCCATTTCCTGAAATTACTGATTTGAATGGTGCCCACATTAACACTTTCCTTTCTTTGTCTTCACCCAGGTGAAGTGAAGCTTTCATAAATAATGAAGCCACCTTAAATGTTAGCTCTGTAAGTTGATACCCAGGCCTCGGTTGCTTTAGCAACTCCTCCCTGCTTTCCACTCCCTTTGATGTTTCTTCATAAGCAAAGACAAAACAATACGTTAGCAGTCCTAGATTTTTTTTTTAATAGGAAAGTTTTCCTCTGCGCCTAAGTGTAAAACCTAGGATTGTAATGATTCTACTACTTTGAAGCTGTTTAAGAAAGGGTTATTTGTCCCTTGCCCTGAGAACCACCACCACGCTATCAGGATTATTAAAATTTTACAAACAGTTGTACTTAAATACGTTACTTGTTCTTGACAGAAGCCAAATCTTTATGAACAGAACACATCAACTTTAAAATAATTTCGGTTCAAAAACCACTGTGTGCAAACAGACATTTATAAAAATGCTTAGAAAAGTTTAAAAAGATACACATAAACTGATAAAGACGCACTCTGCAGTTACTTTTGAGAAGGAGGTTCAAAAGAAAGCTTTAACCTTATTAGTAAATTTTAAATGTCACAGAAAACGGTTAATGTACTTCTTGTGATTTTGGGAAAAGCATTTTTAATCCATTTGCCTTAAAATCCCAAGTGTAAAGGAACCCAACAAACATAGCCCTCCCTAAAGCTCACCTTTTAAAGACGTTCGTCTTAGAGGATGTCCTGGACTTACATACTTGGCTAGTTTTTTAATGAAACGAATACACATTTATGCCATTCTATTGAATATTACAGAATTCATACCTGCAGTCAACCGATTTGAAAGCTTTCAGATGAGAACTCAGGACAGACACGTTCAACACTGACATGAAAACGACTTGGAATGAAGGAAACTGTCTCCAGTTTTATGGGGGAAAGCCAAAAATACCAAGCAACTACCTCTCCTCCCCCAAGCGTCAGAAGATGAGTCAGAGCTGGAGGCAGGAATAGGGCCCCTGTGTCAAGCCGCCTGTGCAGGGCTCCTTCCTACCTCCTCGTGGCAACCCTCGTCCCTCCCCCAGGTCAGAGTCTCTGCCCTGGCCTGTCCCTGATGTGAAGTGTCCCTGGTGTGAATTCTCAGGCGTCTCTGTCGAAGAAGAGCGTGTGGGGGTGCCTCCTTCCCTGCGTTTCTCAAGGGAAACAAGACTGGGGGCCTTTATGAGTCCACAACAATCACCAAATTGCAGCTCCAGGGAGTGGAGCTTCCAGACACACACAAAACAACTTTGCAAAGAATACAGCACCTTTGTTGCCCTGGTTTAGAGAGCAGGAAGGAAATGAGAGAACCTGTGACTTGCCCAGTGTGACTTAACTTTGTGGCAGAGCTGAGTCCCGGGCATGGAGCTGCCGGCTGGCCTCGGCCTTTCTGACTCTTAAGTGATCTGTAGAATGTCAGGGAGGACGGTCTAACATTCCATTCTACTTCTAAGTGGCCTTAGGGACTAGGAATTCCAGGAGACTCAGGGTTAAATCTCTTGGTCCCTATTCCTTTAAAGTTACTACCAATGAACCCGGAGTTTGCTCTTCGCCTCCATTTTCACATCTGTAAAACGGGATGGTAATACTCTCCACCCCCCTCTCTTATAAAACCATAATGAACAGCTAACGAGTTAACACACGTTTAATGCCCGGAGGTCCTGCTGGATAGAAGTACAAGGTGGTTTAAAAAAAAAAAAATCCCTGCACAGTAAAACTGCATTTTAAGTCGCTCCTCCTTTCCTAGCCTCTGGGATGCCCAGTTACCATAACACTGACTGGTACCACTGGCAACATCCGCCTAAATATATTTATACAATCCACTTAAGGCGGCCACAGCACGCACCTCCTCTCTACCAACAACTCAACTTCGCTTCGGAGCAAGGGTACTTAGGAGAAATAAAAAGACAGATGTTAGCACCGCGCACACCCATCTACCACCGCAGAGAAAGACTCAAGTTGGATACTTGGCATCGCTCAAAGTCAAGTTACTTCTGTCCATGCACCAGAAACCTCTGACAAGCAAAAATCCGCGGCAAGCTCCAGAGCGAGTGATGTCGGTGGGGCAAGGCGGCCTCCGCGGGGTCGGGAGGCGGCGGAGAAGAGGAGAGGCGCGGCCGAGGATGCTGGATCCGGGCGCACAGGGCCGGGGGTCGCGGGGGCGGCGCAGCGGGGGAGCGGCAAGGGGCGCGCGCCCAGGGCCGGCGGGGGGCGCTGCGGATCCCCGGCCTCTCCTCCCCGCGCCGCCCCGAGGCAGCGAGGACCGCCCGGGAGCAGGTGGGGGCGCCGGCACAAAGTTTCCAGAGGCGGGGTCGCACGGGTCTCCGGGTCCCTCCTGCGCCCAGGGACCCGAAGCGCGAAGTCCCGCCCTCCCGTCCCCACCCCAACACCCTCCCCACAATCCCCATCCCCAGGCCTGCGGGTTCCCTACCGGCGCGGCGCGAGTCGCGGCTGAGGCTCCGTCCTCCTGCGCGTCCGCCGGCTTCTGCGGGATGGGCGCCGCGCGCGCCGCCTCCTCCTCCCTCCGCCCGCGCCCGGGGCGGGCCGCGCGCACGCTCCCTGCGCCCCGCCAACCTCTCCCGGGGTGGGGGGGACGCGGCGCGGGGCGGGGGGAAGAGCGGGGCGGTAGGCAGGGCGCGTGCGCGCTGGGCTTCTGCGCCGTGCGGGCTGGCCCGGGTGCGCCCCGAGCTCCCGAGGCAGCCGCCACCCTCAGGGCGCCCCTCAGTGCGGGTCCCTTGGTCTCTTCCCCTGCCTCACACACGGGCCGCCCCGAGCTCCCCTCGTCAGCATCTACCTAAGAGCCGGGCTCGACGCGAGCTGCGGGGGCGCTCTGCTGGGGTGCTTTCAGGATTGGCCAGGATTAAAAGCGAGAAAGCAAACTCGAGACAGGTGTGAAGCCGCCGCGGGCGGCTGGTCCCGACCTCGACCCTGCCCTACCCCCTCCCCAGCCCGGAGAGCCCGGGAGTTGGGACCTAAGAGCTAAGGGAAAATCAGTGGCGCAGCAGCTGCTGGCTGACCCTTGCTGGAACAGATACGGGCAGCCGTGCAGCCCGAGACCCGGGGGAGGTGAACATGCACCCTCTTTGCGCAGCTCCGCCTGCTTCCGTCACGCCGCGGAGCCGTCCGAGTCTCGGAGCCCACACCCACCGGCAGAGCCCCCGAGGCAGGGCTGAGGGTCTCCGGAGCGCAGGCGGGACACAGGCATTCACTGAGGGCTTATTTGCTGTGTAACTCTGAGCGTCTTTTAAAATTCAGATCTGCCCATCGGTAGCCTTAGTCGGTGCGAAACGGACGTTTTCCAGCACAGCCCCACTTCCCCATAGCCTCTGGCAGGTGAGGGGAGACACGTGGGAGGCAAAGCGACTTCCTCAGGGCTCTGCCGTGAGTCAAGGCACCTAAGAGTCCTGACTCCATGCCCAGTCCTTGACTCACCAGCCCCTGCTCCTCGCCGTTGCAAATCGTTGGCCTCAGAATTGCTGAACAGTCGAAAGAGTAAGAAGGCATAGGTTTGCGGGGAGAGAGGGTGGGGGAAGTAAAAACCGCGTTTGGGGTTTACATCTCCCGATGTCTCAACCAAAAGCTTTGAAGCTTTTTCATGTTCTTCCCGATCTCCACTGGCCAGCCAGCTTCAGAGTCATCCTGTGCGTCCTGGACTATCTAAAAGTTTTATCTGCTTCCAAGACAAAAATATAGCATGAAAGGCTCTATTGATAATCCTGGGAAACGAAAAAGGCCTAGACTAGAGAGATTTATTTTTGTCTTCATAAAAAGAGAAAGCTTTAAAATTAGGCAGAATTAATCTAAGAGAAAACAAAGCAGCATACTTTGCTAGATTCAGGAAAGCACTGAGTTCAAATCGTGCCTGGGAAAAGCATCTTCCCAACACACAATTGTTCCATCAATTCACTTAGTGACTTGTTTACATGCCAATACGAAAAGAACAAGTCTCTAAAAGAAAGGATTGTGTGCTTTCATTTCTGCTCCGCACCCCGTAGTCCTTCAGTCAATTCAATGACTCAGCAGCACAGATAGGTGCATCCCTCTTCACATTCCAGCTTGTTACACTGAAGGCAGGTTTCCAGAACAAGCTTCAGTGACAAGGAGCTCGGCATTTTCATGGATTATGGGAACTAAGCCTACGATGAAGAGTCAGTGAAGAGGAGGGAGGTGGGCTAATAGTTTGTGTTGTGTGTGATGTGCGTGTAAAGATTTAGAGATTAAGTAGAAGTGCTGAAGTCAGACCATTTAATGACTCTACACACGGGCCCTGGGGTAGGGAGGTGCTTTATGCCTTTACAGAATGTGGAAGTGCGGGCTTATACATGCCTCTACAAAAAATAGATGTGAAGGTATTCTCTTCTGAACCAACACTGTCCAATAGAACTCTGTGTGATGATGGACATGTTCTGTATCTCCACTATCCAACACAGTAGCCACTAGCCTCATGTGGCTACTGAGCACTTGAAATATGGCAAGTGCGACTAAGGAAGTGAATTTAAAATTTTAGTAAATTTAAATAGCCATATGTGGCTAGTGGCTACCTTACTGGACAGCACATTTCTAGACCATGTTTCTTTATAGGTGTCTTTATTTTTTTTTTTGAGATAGGCTTCAGGCTAGAATGCAGTGGTGCAATCACAGCTCACTGCAGCCTCCACCTCCAGGGGCTCAGGCGGTCCTCTCACTTCAGACTCCCAAGTAGCTGGAACTACAGGCATGCCACCATGTTTGGCCAATTTTTTATTATTATTTAGAGAGACGAGGTCTCTCTTTTTTGGAGTCTTGTTCTGTCGCCAGGCTGTAGTGCAGCATGACGCAATCTTGGCTCACT
Organism: Cacajao melanocephalus; assembly: GCA_963573385.1. Taxonomy (NCBI): domain Eukaryota; kingdom Metazoa; phylum Chordata; class Mammalia; order Primates; family Pitheciidae; genus Cacajao; species Cacajao melanocephalus. Next base: position 22,939 of record CAUYLG010075972.1, on the reverse strand, counting down.
GCAAACTTCGCCGCAGGTTCAAGCGATCCTCCCGCCTCAGCTTCCTGAGTAGCTGAGACTACAGGTGCGCACCACCACGCGGAGCTAATTTTGGGTTTTTTCCTTAGTAGAGACAGGGTTTCACCATGTTGGCCAGGGTGGTCTTGATCTCTTAACCTCGTGATCCGCCTGCCTTGGCCTCCCAAAGTGCTGGGATTATAGGCATGAGCCACTGCGCCTGGCAGTGTCAACTATTTTGGATGTAGAAACATTTTAGAGGCTGTCTGCTATAAGATTACAATTTGTCTGTGCCCAGGGACGGTTTGGGTCCTCCTGACTCCCAAGTAAATAAGCAGTGCTTTAGAGCAGGGCAGCATCTACACAGAGTGAGCTGATCTGATTAAGACAGTAAGTAGAGGGCGGAAATTTGTGCTCTGCTTAGTTTCTGAGGTGCCTTTCCAAAAATATTCTCCTTAATTGCTTGGGCAGTGACTGCTCCTTAATCAGACTTTTATGGGCCCTTCAGAATGAATAGTTTCATCTTCTATTTGTATCATTGCCTCTGATTAACAAATTGGCAACAGCTTCAATCTGTCAGAATCGGGAACAGCGGTCTCACAGAGATTGGGAAGGCCTAGCTTGCCTGTGCCTCTAATTCCAAATTATATGCACTTGATGGCTATAAAAATGCAAATTTCCTGAGATAAACAAATCTTTAAGCTACTGTCCTTTAGCAGGTTTGAGAGGGACACTGGACACCGAGCTTCTGGAAGAAAAGATTTCTTAAAAACTAGCAGGACAGAAGTCTCAGAACACTTTTCTTCTACTACAGAAGTCTGCCTAAGGCTTGTGCTATTTCATAAGATGTAAAATAGCACCCTATCTGGCTATCATAAGAATTAGATGTTATTAAATGTAAAATACTTTGAACTTCTACTTTCGAGTTCTCACAGTCCTCATAAAATGTACTTTCCAAGTAATAAAGAATTGTCACATTACAAATCAAAAGAAAAGCATACTTGAAAATGTGGAAGGAGAAACAAAAAAAAGCAAAAAGGAGAGAAAAAGCATTGCTCACAACAATTTTATTACTTAACAAAACAACAGTTAGCATCTGGATTTCTTTCTGGTCTTTCTATAAAAGATATTTTAGTTTTGTTAACACAATTACAAAGTATGCATACAATCCTGTAACCTGACATCAAGCTTTTTGAGCCGGTCATTGTAAAAGGGAACATTACAACATGTCTAGGATAATTAGGTAATTTAAAATGTGTCTCTGAAATGTTCTGCCCTTAATTCAACCCTAGGGTGGTGGCAATGATGCAGTGGTAAGAATTTCAAGATAAACAACTTCCTTGTAAAATGCACATCTGTCTTAACATTTGTTCTTTCAGATCTTCATGTCCCTCTTTGAGACTTTTGCATGATGTGAATTGGGTGGTACAGAAAAATCATGTACTTGCTCAGCCTCACTGCAGTTAAACTAAATGTCAAAGGCTCACTGGGAAAAGAAAAGGAAGGGAGGCACCAGGTGTGTTATACACCTTAACGCATTTAATCTTTTTTTAAGACAAAGTCTCTGTAGTCCAAGCTGCAGTGCTGTGGCGCAAGTAGCTAGGACCACAGGTGTGCGCCACCAAGCCCAGCTAATTTTTTGTATTTTAGTAGAGACAGGGTTTCACCATGTTGCCCAGGGTGATCTCGAACTCCTGAGCTCAGGTGATTCACCTGCCTTGGCCTCCCAAAGTGCTGGGATTACAGGCATGAGCCACCGCACCCAGCCCATTTAATCTTCATCAAACCCAGTGAGGTAGTTATTACCAACCACACTGTAGACATTAAGTGTTAAGAAACTGCCCAAGGTTGCTTTATTATTAAATACCAAAACAGGGATTAGTGCTCAGATCTTTTCAGTACACCAGGCAGGTAAAGAAGAAAGCATTTAGCTGTAGAGGGCCAGTAATGTCAACAAACCCTACTTCCTCAGTTATTTGCTATACAAACTTTTTTTTTTTTGAGATGGAGTTTCACTCTTGTTGTCCAGGCTGGAGTGCATCTCGGCTCACTGCAACCTCCGCCTCCCGGGTTCAAGCAATTCTCCTGCTTCAGCCTCCCAAATAGTTGAGTGAGTAGAGATCGCACCACTGCACTCCAGCCTGGGTGACAGAGTGAGACTCCATCTCAAAACAATAAATAAATAAAATGAGTGTGTTCAAAAAAAAAATTTTTTTTTACAACTAGAATGTATTTGAGGAAGAGAAAAATTTAAGAAACCTTTTTTAAAAAGGGTGAATGAACTATTCTCCCCTCAAGACTTATTTATCTCTGGTAGTAACTATACCTAAGAAATAATAAGAGACCTACCTTTACAGACAAACAAGGTAATGAATAATGCTTTGCATGAGCTCATGCAACAAAGAAAACCTGGTCTTACTGAAGGGGAGTAAATGTACAAATCAGCCCCAAAACCTGGAGACTTCCCCTCTAGTTATAAACTGCTATATATATCAAGCTGCTGAACATGCAAATGAAGGAACCAAATGTGAATGGAAAGGTAGCAGAGGTTCCCAGATTTGTTAAAAGGCAACATCTAACCTACAGTTTTGCTCATCTGCTCTTTGCTTTGCCAAATAGTAGCAAATCTGTTACAGGAAGTCAGAGCCTCAAATTAAGTCTTCACCAGACCCAAGAAGTACACATTGTTGTAAACAAATCCTTGATGCAGGTCTCCAGAACCCTGGAGCAGTGTCTGGCTACATCCTGGACGCTAAATAGGGGTATCAACTTTCATCAGAGGGCCTCTAAGCTTCTGGTCCCTACATCCACCCCATCTTGCCACATGTGCTAGAAATCTGTAGCTTGTCTTACCCCCCTAGTTTCCATGGAGATGCAACAGTTTACTTTTTTTCCCCCAATTGTAAGCCACGGTTATTTTTAACTGGAAAACTCTGAGCCAGGTCACAGCTGGGATCTGGATGATGCAATGACGTCTATAGCCACTCTTCTCTCCCACAAACGCCTTCTTTTCCACAGTTGCTGGGGGCGGAGGTACTCCTGGGAGATTTTGCTCTCAAAAGCATTTCGCTTTGCATCATGAAGTTAAAACCTATGCCCTGTCTTAGATCTGACAGGTGTCCTGAATCTGAAGCTATGCCCACCCAGAACAAGACCAAGATTTTCTTGTTGGGGTTGACAGCCAGGTGAGGTTGACACCTATCTGTGGCTAGAGCTTAGATAAATGCTTCTACCTCCTCCAGAGTGGCTTTATCAGCCGTAGTTTGCCCTTAAAAAGGCTAAAGAGAGGCTCCTACTAGGGGATATTGTGTGGAAAAGCTGTTACCCCACCTCTCCAAAGCAAACAAATATCCATGACCTCAGGGTCAGAAACCTGCTGTCTCCTCTGCTACTGAAAGTTCAAATCAGTCCATCCATCTCAGCTAGAATCTTCAAGGCATTTCTGAACTTTTTGCACCTTTTCAGTAATTTTGGGGGAAAAGCTATTAAATCACCCTGAAAGTTGCTCTTTTCATCTCTGGCAACTTCCTAAAGATTAGAAACTGAAATAAAAACATCAGTTTTCTTATAGGAGATACTGATTGGGCAAATGTACTATTCCCGCCTACCACCCCCTCCCCCCACCAGCCCAGGAGTTAGTTATCTCTGGTAGTAACTGTACCAGAAATGTTAAGAGCCCACAGGCCAGATTCCATTGATTTTTCTTTTCTTTTTTTTTTCTTGAGACAGAGTCTCAGTCTGTCGCTGAGGCTGGAGTGCAGTGGTGCGATCTCAGCTCACTGCACCCTACAACTCCCAGGTTCAAGCGATTCTCCTGCCTCAGCCTCCGAAGTAGCTGGGATTACAGCACATGCCACCACGCCCAGCTAATTTTGATAGTTTTAGTAAAGAGGGGGTTTGTCTTGAACTCCTGACCTCAAGTGATCTGCCTGCCTTGGCCTTCCAAAGTGCTGGGATTACAGGTGTAAGCACCATGTCCGGCCTCCATCGATTTTCAACTTCTTAATATGTTTTTATGTTTTAAAGGAATGCCCTAAGTGAAGGCTGATAATGACGGGTGAGGGGTGAGGGAGGGATCGAAATCAATAGTTATATATTGTTCAATAGGAAGAAAGGCTTAGGTAATTGCAAAGAATTTCAGAAATGGAGAGTATACTAGGCAGATAGCTTTCCAAGGAGAGGAGAGACACATTAGAAGTGTCATGAGTTGCAACTTAGCTGTCAGTTCACTGAATAAGGTTGATTCAATGACAGCATTTCAGCATTTCTGCTTTGATTAAGAAAGTGCTGGTTTCTTAAAACAACTATGAGGCCTTCTCCTTTCCATACTTCCTAAGATGCTGATTCTGTTCAACACAACTCCAGAAAAGGCAGGTTTATTATAAACTACCTGGAAGCTTTTTGCCACCCACAGCCTCAGGGGAGACCAGACCAAGATGAAAAAAGTGTTGCCTGGTTAAGAACAGGAGGTTAATTCAACCAAAAGATTGAGTTGGTGCCACAGAAATCTATCCTGCTGCTGTAAAATAGGTGCATCAGACTCAATTATCCAGCCCATTTCTGGGCTAGCAAAATTTTAGTTTTTTTTTAATCTTGGGATGATCCAGGTGAAAACTATAGAGTTTTCAAAGACAAGGGTAAGTACAGTGACCTTAAGGGCTCCATCTATGAAATAAATTTTTTTGTAGTTCTCAGGGTTTTGAACCTCTTAGTGGTAACTTCCTGTGCTATCTCCATTTCCTTATTCCCACTGTCAACAGGAAAGAGAACCTAGTACACGATGCATAACAAGCTACTTAAGTGACATACATCTTTCCCTTAAATAATGTGTCTGATCTGTAGCTTAGTCAAATCAAAGGGCAATTTGACTGCACTACACCTTTCAATGCAGTGCATCTTAACTGCTGGAAGCCAAGGCAACAAACAACAGAAAAAGAACTCGCTGCCATGAGACACAGAAACTGGTTTTCAATGCCACTCAGAAACTGTTCATTTGTTCCTTCCTCAAATGTAGCATACTAACACTTCAGTTCTGATGCATATTTCAAGGATTGGCTACTTAGGTTCCAAATTTCCTAGTTAAAAGCTCTTCACTTTTTTTTTTTTTTTTTTTGAGACAGTCTTGTTCTGTTGCCGAGGCTGGAGTGCAGTGTCGAAATCTCAGCTCATTGCAACCTCCACCTCCTAGGTTCAAGTGATTCTACTGCCTCAGCCTCCCTGAGGCTGGGATTATAGGCGTGAACCAGCACGCCTGGCTAATTCTTGTTATTTTTAGTAGAGACAAGGTTTCACTGTGTTGGCCAGGCTGGTCTCAAACTTCTGACCTCAAGTGATCCACCCACCTCAGCCTCCCAAAGTGCTGGGATTACAGACATGAGCCACTGGCCTAAAAACTCTTCACTATTGTTCTCGCTCCCACATCAAGTGCCTAGGTCAGCAGAACTATTACTATTCAGGTTGACCCTGCTCCTGTTGTTTCACTCACATTTGACTCAAAAGGACTAGGTATCGTTTTTGTTGTTGTTGTTTTTAAGAGACAGGGTCTTGCCCTGTCATTCAGGCTAGATTACAGTGGCAGAATCATGGCTTACTGCAGCCTTGACTACCCAGGCCCAAGCAATCCTCTCACCTTAGCCTTCCAAGTAGCTAGGACAACAAGCATGAGCCACCATACCCAGTTTTTTTTTTTGTGGCGGTGGGACAGAGACGGGGGTCTTGCTGTGTTATCCAGCCTGGTCTCAAACTCCTGGCTTCAAGTAATTCTCCCACTTCAGCCTCACAAATTGCTGAGAGATTACAGGCATGAGCCACTGCACCCAGCCTGTGTCTGAAAGAGAAATCTTTTAGCTTGGCCAGCTCTTCTACACAAGGCCACAGACATGGCAGTGTCCCAGTGTTTCAAAGATGGTCCTTTCTGGCAGATGTGGGAGAGGTTAGCTGGATTTGGCTAAGCACATTGGAAAGGAAAACAAAGCTTCCAGATCAGCAGTATCTCCTGAATCAAACTTTTATCTAAATTTAATTTTTAGAAATTCAAACAAATAAAAAGCCAGGTGCATATAAGATATAGAAAACTCTTTTGTGTTGTCAAGATTAATGCAATGTATATTTGGAAGGTCCACAAAGATACCCTTAAAAATGAATGGGTGAAGTTCCCCAGAATGCTCTTGAGAACACAATACCACTGTCTGCTTGAAGATGCATGAAAAAGTGGTTTTTGGAGGGATTTCTGGGCATTAAGCTTTGCAAAGTTGGGTTTACCAAAGAAATAATAAAATTCATACATATTTATGAGTTTTCCCAAACTGCTATGTAATTTGGCCTCTGATTCTTCACATTAGAGATTTTTTTTCTCTTGTTACATACCTACTATTTCCTAAAGCTAGAATGACTTACAAACTGGGATTCTGTTGTTATTGATGAATGCCACTGGTTTTCTCCCTTTTCCATGTAATCCCAAGCTGAGGAAGATTTCAATGACTGGTTGCTTAACTGAGTTCAGATTTTAAAAGCAGAGGAAGTGAAGGCAGTTAATAAAAGGAAGGAAACCGGGACCAGGAAAAGATAAACTGTGAATATTTAGTATTAATTGGTCTCTCTCTCTTTTTTTTTTTTTTTGGCTGGATTGCAAATGGAGAGCAATCTAGGCTCACCGCAACCTCTGCCACCCAGGTTCAAGCGATTCTCTTGTCTCAGCCTCCCGAGCAGCTGAGATTACAGGCATGCGCCACCACGTCCTGCTAATTTTTTGCATTTTTAGTAGAGATGGGGTTTCTCCATCTTGGTCAGACTGGTCTCGAACTCCCGACCTCAGATGATCCGCCTGCCTCCGCCTCCCAAAGTGCTGGGATTACAGGTAATTGGTCTCTCAAGAGAGACAGTCATGGTCTTTGAGCACAGAGAAGGGTCATTACATGGAAAGAGATTTGTTCTTTATTTCCCACCACTTAGAAAAATATGCATAAAACTCCAGCAGAAACCTTTAACGATAAATTGCAATAAAAATTTCAGTAAACAGGTCTTATTCATGTCATTGAGTTTCAGAGTAAACTCTCTTCTGAGACAATCTGGACTAGAAGAGATCTCTGTCAGTGTAATTGGTTTATGGCCAACCCTATCTAGAAGAAAAGAGAAGGATGCAATGCTATATATCTTTGCAAAGTTGGGTTTACCAAAGAAATAATAAGCCTACTTTCTAAAATCCAGTCATTTAAAACTTCGGTCTTATTTTTCTATTACTATTTTCAACCACGTCATTTTTCTCATGAAAACCACTGATTTTCCATCAGCTTTTCAGAGTTCAACTGGTTCCAAGGTTTCTGTCAGACTGTCCTACCATTCTCCCACTCCTGACTACCCAGCTGCCCCTTGTGTTCCAGCCAAATAAATCTCTTGGCACCATTTTCCTTACACCCACTGCTGCCTCCACATCATCCTCCACCCCCTGTGTGTGGAACTGTCTCCCACTTCCATCTGCCATTTCTCTCTCTCTTCTCTCTCATATGATTGCCCCAAAAGCCCACCTCTCCCAGGAAGCCTTCCTTAATCAAGGTTAAAGACTCTTCAAACTACAACAAACATCACCTAACACTGATGTCTAATGCATCCCAACTGTTCAGAACAGGAATTACCTTTCAGGGATAAGAAGCAATCCCTTCACAACCAACTAAGGGTGATGGTAGCGGTAAAATGTTTTCTATGAGATGTGACTGTACAAAGAAAATAGATCATTTCCACGTCATTCTTTTTTAAAAAATCAAAGTCCTCTATTTGAATTCCCTCAGATCCTGAGAGTGTCTTTTTCATTTCTCATCCCCTAGATGAAGTCCCTTCCCAGCTGCATGCATATTTACAACAGTCAAAAGTTTGAGCAGATGCTTCCAACAAAGCACATAACATTTTAATTAGATGTTTGAATATAGAAGGAATTAAACAATCAGTCAAGTATTCAATGTGATTTGTGTAGATTCTGACCAAGTTATTTCTATATACAACTTTGTTTCTAACAGAAATGAGATAACCATGACTATGCGTTTGGCTTGTTATTTTGCAGAAAGGTTTGAGGACTAAGTTTCAGATGTGGTGGGGCTACTCACCCTCACACCTGTGAGTCCCATATATAAAGCTGCTTTACTTCTGCTTTAAACACAGCTTTTATTGCAGGCTAGCCTTTCACCATTGAGAAATTAGGGTTCAAGTCTCAATCCAAGCAAAGCTGAGGTTTGTTGCATCATCTCCATCCACAAGGACTTGGTATCCTGGGAGACCCAGGACAAGAACAGGGGGAGTTCAGGACACATATGTCAGCAGACAGTGCAGCGTGATGGGGCAGGCATCCAACACCTTAAGTGTGTTTTAGTTACCAGACTATTTGACACACCCACAAATTAAATAGCAAAACATTTTAATCAATTAATTCTAAAAATAACAGAGATATGTTATATCCAGTGCCACCTCCTCAAAAGTCTACTGCAGATTAGACAGGCAGACTGCAAAGTACAGAGCCAGACATTAAAGTTTCGGTTTCTTTTTTTTTGAGATGGAGTCTCGCTCTGTTGCTTAGGCTGGAGTGCAGTGGTGTAATCTCGGCTCACTGCAACCTCCGCCTCCAGTGTTCAAGTGATTCTCCCACCTCAGTCTCCTGAGTAGCTGGGACCACAGGCGTGCGCCAACATGCCTAGCTAATTTTTGTATTTTTAGTAGACACAAGGTTTCACCATGTTGGTCAGGCTGGTCTTGAACTCCTGACCTCATGATCCGCCCTCCTCAGCCTCCCAAAGCTCTGGGATTACAGAAGCTCGGCTGGAGTTAAAGATGCAGTCTGGGATAAAACCATCATAAGAATATTTTCTTCCCCTTTACTCATAAAAGTTGTAAGCTTCATAAAAGTTGTAAGCTTAGGCCGAGTGCGGTGGCTCACGCCTGTAATCCTAGTACTTTGGGAGGCCCAGGTGGGCAGATCATCTGAGGTCAGGAGTTAGAGACCAGCCTGGCCAACATGGCAAAATCCTGTCTCTACTAAAAATACAAAATTAGCCAGGCGTAGTGGCGGGGTGCCTGTAGTCCCAGCTACTTGGGATGCTGAGGCAGGAGAATCGCCTGAACCTGGGAAGCGGAGGTTGCAGTGAGCTGAGATCACACCACTGCACTCCAGCCTTGGTGTCAAGAGCAAAACTCCATCTCAAAAAAAATGTTGTCAGCTTAAAAACCCTTAGAAGAGAGCTTTCTTATGCTGTAAAACCTTTCTCTTTCTTTTAAATCTGTCTGCAGTGTTTGAAGGCAAAGCAGATAATCAGGAAACTTACCTCTCAATATAAGGATCTGGGCCAGACTCAGGACTAAAGACTGTGGTTCAGTTCTATTTCTACTAGCACTGTGATGTGAGGTACTATGGTTCTTTTAGTTACAAGAGGTGTTAGGAATGAATGCCCACTCACATTTAATAATAGCTTATCTAGCACACAACTCTGCAGCACAATACCAACAACAGGAGTGTTTTAAAGCAGGATGGAGAAGAAAGCAGACTTTATACAACTTAAGGTTTCCTTTGTCCTTTCCCCTCTTTTCAAAATGAGAATTCAGCTGAAAAACAAACTCTCCAGAATGCCCACACTGTCCTTTGACCCACCACATTCCAAACTTCTGACTTCTGATCCCAAGCCCTTAGAGCATCAGCCTTTGGTGATGTATCCTTCTCGGATGAGGAAATCATAGATTTTCCGGGTTTTGTTCACATCTATCTTGATGAGTGCTCTTGCCTGTGCCAGTCTTAAGCCTCCTTGCTTGTTACATTCGTTCAATAGAGCAGACTTGTATTCTAAATAGGCTCCAGGGACCAACCTCACCATCTGACAGAGCTGCAAGACATGGCAAATTTAATAAACATTAACATCTGTCAGTTTTGTAATTTAATACAGCAGGTACAGCAAAAAAATTTTTTAAAGTGACATCAACTTCCAACTATTTATAGGAGCTGATGGGTGGCTGGACTACATTCCATTTAGTCACTTCCTCTGTGGAGAGAACACTCCCTAAGGACAGACACCCAGGAAGAGAAAGCCAGGGTGTGATGCTAGGAGAGCCTTTAGCACGTGCCAGCTGGCTCAGGAGCCTGGGTTTGTTGGAGATTACAAATATGTACTCCTGAGGAGCAGCGTGGCTCATTCAGTAGTCAAACACTAAATGCCCAGGTACAGTCCCAGCACCAATGGTCAAGGAAGAGCCATGGGGCACAGTGGGGGCAGGATGCACAGATACTTGGATTCTCAAGTGTGCATCACATTGTTTCCAATATCAGCATAAAGCAGTAGTCCCTGCTTTGGGGATTATATCTACTTCAAAGGGAAAGGAGATAAAGAGACCTTGCTAAGAGGAGGTGACTTTAACTGCTAAAAATCTAGAAAACTGCCACAGTATCCAGCAACGAGCAGTCTGAGGTCATCATTATGTGGAGAAGGATAAAAAAAAAAGCTTGAAATTCCAGGCCATTCAGTATTTGAATCAGACTGGCCTATGACCTTCCTTCAGCAATACATAGATACTACGTACATATCCTTCCACTCCCAAACTAACACCTAGTTCCTGGTGGATAAAATAAGACTAACACTGTTACCTACACCATGACCCTTTCTTACTATCTGAACTGAACTAATGACATAGGGTGGGAGAAGGGGGAGTAACCTTGGGAATTAAAAAAGGAGCATATGAGGAGCAAAAGAGAAATTCCTCCAAAAGAGTAACAGACTTCAGAGATGTGACACAGTTTTCTGAAAACTCCTGATGACGATTCTTATGAGGCTGGATTGAAATTTTAGAAACAATAAAATCAATACGAAGACAAGTCTGATGACTGCAATTGGAAAAAGTAGGTCATATAATTTTTAAAATCAGGCCGGGTGCAGTGGCTCATGCCTGTAATCCCAGTACTTTGGGAGGCTGAGGCAGGTGATCACCTGAAGTGAGGATTTTGAGACCAGCCTGGCTAAGGAGGTGAAACCCTGTCTCTAATAAAAATACAAAGATTAGCGGGGTGTGGTGGTGTGCAGCTGTAGTCTCAGCTACTCAGGACGCTGGGCAGGAGAATCACTTGAACCCAGGAGGTGAAGGTAGCAGTGAGCCAAGAATCATGCCACTATACTCCAGTCTGGGCGACAGAGCGAGATTCCATCTCAAAAAAAAATATATATGTATGTTAAAAAAATTTTTAAATAAAAATTAACATGACTATATATGATGTTTCCTTATATTTATAACATGCTCTGGAAACAATTTACAAAAATGTTTTAAATTATGATTATATTGTTGGAATAAGTCTAGAACTTTTCAAGGTGGCCATTCTAATAGGAAATACCTATTTTCATGTAAAAGTTACTTACTTTAGGTTTCCAAAATATCAATTTTATTTATATAAAGCACTTAGTAGAGTAGCAAATGGTAAGTGCTCAATAGTTGATAGTTGCTATTATTATGTAATTTACATATCACATGTGCTTTCCCCATAAGAGGAATGGTGGTAGGGTGACAAGCAATTCTCTGAAATCTGCCACAAACGGCTCTTCAGCTCTTGGACTTCTAGGATACATCAAAGCTGTGCATATATGTTAAATGAGGGAAACAAAATGGGTTTGACCCTATAACGGATTTTTAATGACAACTAAATGAATAGCCCCATTCCCTTTCCCCCAGCCCCCCTCCTTTTTGTTACCTCCTTTTCTTTTTCATTCAGCTTCTCTGTGCCAGGGAGGCCCGTGAGGTTCAAGGGTGGTGCACTCCGTCTTCCTATAGAGAAAGGAAAGAGCATAGATTTAACAGGAGTGACAACTTCTCGGGTGTAAAGTATTAAAAAGTTCAGTGTAGCCAGGCCAGCTAGGTATGGTATCACTGTATCCAGCTTAGGAAATCCTGTCTCATTCCCTCAGGACTGTTTAGCTATCAACATGGGCACCTCAACATTCACTTGAAAATCAAAATGAATTACATATTCAAGGCACATGAATTACCTACAATCTGCTAAAACACAGTGTCACACGTACCTTAGCATCAAATGTAACTACTCACCACAGTAGTTATCTTTTATTTATTATTATTTTTTTGAGACAGGGTCTCACTCTGTCACCCAGGCTAGAGTGCAGTGTTGCCATCATGGCTCACTATAGCCTCAATCTCCCTAGCTCAAGTAATCCTCCTGCCTCACCCTCCCAACTACCTGGGAAGACAGGCATGTGCCACCATGCCCGGCTATCACCTATTTCTTCCTAACCATGTAGGAGACTCTAAAATCTGAAGCACAGATGTTACCCAGTTAAGAAAGGTCACACACTGCCTGCCTTGACAGCTGATGAATGGAAATAACTGCAGGAGAGACATTCCCTAATCCTTGCCACTCTGCCAGCAGTACAAGGCAAACACGGTAATTAACCAAGTACTGTGTGCCTTCAGATCAAAGAAAGGCTGTGAGGCCAGCAAAAGGCCCTTCTTTTTTATTATGTGAGGGAATATCTGTTCCTTCCAAAGTAGCCCTGTTTACCTGCAAGATCCACAAACAGGAACAATGAGCCATTATATGGCAAAGCACGGGCTGAGGTAAACTCACATACCTGAGAAAGAAACCCAAGTAGGAGGTCACTGGCCAGGGGGCGAAGCTTGATAAGCAAAACTTTTTTGGTTTTATTTTGAATGTATATTAGGGATTGGTGTTCAGCTGGGAATAGACAGACTGAGTTAAGCAAAGAAAATGTTGAAGTTTTGTTTGCTCATGTTATATAAAAATAAAAAGCTTAGTCTGGGCATGGTGGCTCATGCCTGTAATTCCAGCACTTTGGGAGGCTCAGGTGGGCAGAACACTTGAGATCAGGAGTTTGAGACCAGCCTGCCCAACATGGCGAAACCCTGTCTCTACCAAAAATATAAAAATTAGCCAGGTGTGGTGGCGCATGCCTGTAATCCCAGTTACTCAGGAGGCTGAGGCAGGAGAATCACTTGAACCCAGGAGGCGGAGGTTGCAGTGAGCCAAGATCATGCCACTGCACTCCAGCCTGGGTGACAGAGCAAGACTGTCTCAAAAAATAAATAAATAAAAAATAAAATAAAGGCTTTTAATTTATCTCCTGTGAAATAAGTCTCAAAATTAGTGGTAGATACAACTGCAGTAATCTAACTGTTCATGAACACTGGTAAAATAAAGAAGTTACCTCTCTAAAGTTCTTTCTTCCCCTGTTTCTATGCTGTCACTCTGAGGATATTCTCTGTCTCGTCATGAAGATTCTGAAAACATACTGATGTTTATATATTGGGCTAACACTTGATTACCATTACTCTGCCTAAGCATCCTGACACCACAGAAGAAGAAGGATTGCTGGGTCACCACAGCCCCTAACAATGCAAACTTCACAATTAAGACTTGTTCTGGCCAGATAAATAATTACCTGAATTTGAAGCTACTAGAAGTGAAGGACTCAGGCCGGAATCACTACAATGAAGAAGAGAAATTTAAACTTAGGTCATATCAAACAAGGTGATTTCCACAAGCCCCTGTGGGGACTGAGTGCCATTTATCAGGTAGGTCACTTTGAAGAAATGTAATGAGATAGACTGAATTATGTTTTATAGATTTCTCACTGTATTGAACAGAAAAGAAAATCTGTTCTGAGGAAGAAAAATTCCTCAGATTTGTTAAGAGCTTGTAATCGAGAACACCACTAACACCATTCAAGGGGAATGGACACAAACATGATTCTCCAGTGAAAATCTAGATATGAAGAGGGAGTTAAAGTCATGGGTAGAAGGCTGAGGGAAAATTCACTCATTTTTAAAAATATGACCAAAGTAGTAAAGTATGATTCTAGGAGGTCAGTTGTTTCTCAAAACTGTCAGTACGGCACTGTTTCTGAGATGGACTGCTAAAATATTTCTGAATTCTTCTAGCTACTCAATTATTATTACTCTGCCATCTAGAGTGCCCAAAAATAAATGTGAAGGCCCAGGCATCCCAGAAAGAATGCCTCCTTCACCCTGGACTAATTACTTACATGTCAGCTTGCCGGCGGAGCCACTGCTGGCAAGCACTACTGTCCTGGATATACTGGAGAACTTCAGAGAGCATAGTGCGTTTAAGGCGCTCTTCCTCCCGCGTCTTCTTGAGGTGATCGTAGGTTCTGGCACCTGGGGGTACAGAAAACACAATGACCTCAAAGACGATGCAGTAGAACTGAAGGGCTTTCTAACTGAACGAGAAACTGGTTTTTGAGTTTTGTTGTTAAAGTTTGTTTCCTTTACAAAACTGCTTTCACAATTATTTCTCCAAGACCCAAGTAGATTTTCCCTAGTCTGAAATCCTTTTCTTAAATATTTGTATTATTTTTCTATCTGTAAGAAACTTGGGAGAAAAAAAAACCATCAGTAAAGTACAAAGAAAGCAAGAATTGCTCATATGTCCACCCTCAAAAAGTAACCAACTTTGACTATAGTCATATTTGCTTCCTGTTTTTTGTGTTTTTATAAAATTTTTCAAAGTGACACAAGTGCTTTCTGCCTTTCCTTAAAAACCAATTAGAATTACAAAAAAAGTGTTCTCTTTGACATGTAGTACTCCTTCTTCCATATTTCTCAGAGGTAGCCAATATCAGGAAACCAAAATTAGTTATGAGAGTCTCTATATGCATCTTGCTAAACAGAAGAGCTGCATGGTGTTTTCTACAAGTTAACAAAGGTTCACAGATTCCAAAATACTACACCAGTGGGGGTTTCAAAATTGAAACTAAGTTCCACAGAGCCCCAGGATACCACTGGAGTATCTTAGAGGTTAATGTAAAGAGAAAGGGCACTGCCAGATACCAGTGGGTCCTGGACTCTATACATAACCTGAACCATTAAAATTCAACCAAAGTAATTCCCCTTTTATCTTATTTGTAGATTAGGGCTCCACGCAAAATTTCATTTCAAAAATGGTTTCCACTGTTAAAGAACCATTATACTAGGCTGAACTTACATCCATAAGGCTACGTTGTACCCACAGGATTGTGTTAAAAAACCAACTATTTCTTACAGGTACTAAGTGATAGCTGTCCATAATCACAAAGACTTCACACAGGAAGGAGGGAATGCTCCAGCTCACTCCAACAAGGACAGCAAAACAACAGATACTGCCATTTATTGAGGATTTACTGTGTGCCAGATACTGTGCTATGCTTATATGCACTATCTCTAATTAAATCTTTACACTAACTCTAAGAACCTTAGAAAAGTAAAAGTTGAATAGAGGCCGGGCACAGCTGTTCACACATGGAATCCCAGCACTCTGGGAGGCCAAAGTGGGAGGACTGCTTTGAGGCCAGGAATTTGAGATCAGCCTAGGCAACTTAACAAGACCCAGTCTCTAGAAAAAAAAAAAAGGGAAGAAAAAGAAATTTGGATAGAATCACAGATTTGGTAAACAGGAGAGCCAAAATTTATACTCAAGCTTTTTAAGTCTAGACCCAGCTCTTAACTACTATAATACACTATCTCTTATGACCTGGTTCTAGTACTAACTAGCTATGTAACCTCTTTATATCTTAATTTCTAATTTCTTCATTAAATGGAAATAACAGTACTTTATAAATTTGTCGTAAGAATTCAATGACATGATCCAGGTGAAATGGTTAGCACAGGCACTGGTACATGGTAAACAGCTCATAGATGTTAGCTGCTAATAATATAATTATTGTCACTACCCCAAGAAACTGGGATGTAAACACCTGAAGCCAGTGGAAGCTTGCATTTTATAAAAATGCTAAGACCATGTGTCATTAAATTTGAAAAGGGTGACACACCTTGCATGTAAAATTCCCTTTTTTTTTTTTTTTTTTTTTTTTTTGAGACAGAGTCTTGCTCTGCTGCCCAGGCTAGAGTGCAGTGGCACAATCTCGGCTCACTACAACCTCTGCTTCCCAGGTTCAAGCAATTCTTGTGCCTCAGCCTCCCCAGTAGCTAGGATAAAAGGTATGTACCACAACACCTGGCTAATTTTTGTATTTTTAGTAGAGATGGGGTTTCACCATGATGGCCAGGCTGGTCTCAAACTCCTGGGCTTAAGTGACCCACCTGCCTCGGCCTCCCAAAGTGCTGGATTACAGGCGTAAGCCACTGCTCCCAGCTGAAGATTCTCTTTTCTTAAGGAACCTCAGCAGAATCCTAAATCTAAAACAGCATCTCTCTTTCCTTTGTCTCACAACTTTTATTCTACCTCAGATAATCTATATAAAGGTATTTATAGGGATTAAATAGATGAAACTTTACTAGAAAGATTTAAAACATTCTGGAAAAGGAAAGCTTGTTTTTTTTTTTTTGAGATGGAGTCTCGCTCTGTTGCCAGGCTGGAGTGCAATGGCAGGGGCTCAGCTCACTGCAACCTCCGCCTCCCAGGTTCAAGCAATTCTCCTGCCTCAGCTCCCTGAGTAGCTGAGATTACAGGTGCCTGCCACCATGCCCAGCTAATTTTTGTATTTTTAGTAGAGATGGGGTTTCACCATATTGGCCAGGCAGGTCTCGAACTCCTGACCTCGTGATCCGCCCACCTTAGCCTCCCAAAGTACTGGGATTACAGGCGTGAGCCACCACAACTGGCCAGAAAGTTTGTTTGTTTTAAATGCACAACTCAGAGACCTCCTCTGTGTGTTAGGAAGAGACTTCCCCTCAGGTACGGTAGGTAGCTGAAGCATACTTACTACAAAAATTGGTAATGCCTGCTGTCCTATATTCTTGGAGCCTCTTGATTTCCCTTCGGAGTTCAAATTCCACTGTTTTCCCCAAAAAGAATGAAGGAAAAAAAATAGAAAAACAAAAGAAACATCAGTGAGCACTTTTGCTATTGAGCATTTTCAGTAATTCTGCCTAATACAAAAGACTAGGCAAGTTCATTTGGAGAATCCTATTGTTGGTAACTTCTCATTAGAAATTTTACCTAAGAGCTGTGGAAAACCTACTCCAGCTGGCTTCCAGCTGCTGTCTCCAGAGGAACAGCTGCAACTGTCTTCTAGAAAACTTAGTGAAATGCCTGAATTCGTTTATCTACAAAAGTGATACATACAATTTTTTAACAACCAAATTTACCTGCTCTATCTTCTGTTAAAAGTTCTACCCACATGACCAAGTTCTTTTATGGAATCTGTCTCTGATATTACTTGATGTGGCCCTGATGCAAGGGAAGGACAAAAGCTCTGTGTGCAAGCCCCAGTAAGTTTCTTGACAGTTTTTTCCCTATTGGAACATAAGAGCATTGTTTTTTCCATAAACCAAAGGTTTCTGCCTCCTCTGAGCACACAGATCAGGTTGTACTCTTTGGGTTATTAAATAATAAAACATTCAAATTGGGCTGCTTAAGAGAATGAAGGAACAGCCTGGACAATCCATGGGGTGTACCTATTTGGAGTGACACATAAACCAGGGGTGTGTCCCAAACTGGGACAGGAAGTAAAGGATCAGTCACCTGCTACAAATCACACAAAGAATGCCAACCAAACAAGGTGATTGGTGAGGACAACCAACCTGGCTCAGATAAATGTCTGCAATGTTACATAAGAAATATTTTATGATGAGAATAAGGGCCTTGGTAGAGTACCTTCTCAGAACTAAACTTAGGGCCACATGAACAAATGTCATGATGAAAGGTACAGAATAAGCCAGAGTCCATATTAACAGTCTAGGCCTTACTGCCATAACAACATTTTTTTTGTTTTTTGTTTTGAAACAGGGTCTCATTCTGTTGCCCAGGCTGGAGTGCAGTGGCGCGATCTCTGCTCACTGCAACCTCCGCTGCCTGGGTTCAAGCGATTCTCTCACCTTGGCCTCCAGAGTAGCTGACACTACAGGTGTCCACCACCATGCCCAGCTAACTTTGGTATTTTTATAGAGATGGAGTTTTACTGTGTTGCCCAGACTGGTCTCGAACTCCCAGGTTCAAGCGATCCTCCTACCTCAACCTCCCAAAGTGCTGGGATTACAGGTGTGAGCCACCACACCCAGCCTTATACCAACTTTTAATTTTTCTTTATTCTTTTTTTTTTCTTTATTTAGTTTTTTATTTTAACAACTTTTTATTTTTTTATGGTGAAAAATCAAATGGTAACTGGGTAGTGATCTCACAGAAAGACAAGAGAACGGTGGAAGTACTATCTCCACAAGCTATCCATCTCTGTCCTCATTTTTAAAACTACTTTTAGTACTAAGATATTTATGAACAAAATAAAATGTCTGGGATTTGCTTCAGAATAATCCAGTTGAGGGCAGGAGGGAAGACAGTAGGTGATAAAGATGCAATGCAGACTGGCCATATGTTGAAAACTACTGAAGCTGGATGATGGATACACAGGAATTCATCATATGATTATCTCTACTTCTATATATATTTGAAAATACCCATGATAAACAGTGGGGAGAAAAACTACTAAATTATTATTTATCTGGGGCGGTGGGGGAAGCCATTAGGGCTTTTTAACCTCTCTTCACCACTCCCACAGTCCCAAATTTGTCTCACTGTAATAATGGGGAACAAAGACAGAAATATCCATATATTTATAGAACTTCACATAAAACACATCATTCTCTCTCCTACTTATATAAATACACAAATACTGCTCAAGGCTCAAAAACCACCTACATGCATGGCTTTCAATGAATTTGTCATGTTCCACTGGCCCCACAATTCTTGCAAATCGCCTCATTGTTTCATAAAGGTCCTGGACTTCCTTGGGATACCGCCGTTCCATTACTACAGAGAAAAAAAAAACATAAATGTGTCATGGGAAATGTAAGGTGACTAACTTATTCATGACAAGAAGCAAACAGGAAAGCCAAGAATGCAAAACACTAAAATCATAATGATAACAGCATCAAGCAACTATCCCACAGGGATGTTATCACTGGAGATCATCTCCACCACTGAGCACTACTGATCTCCCATACCTCACTTTTTTTTCTTTTTTTCTTTTGAGATGAAGTCTCATTCTGTCACCCAGGCTGGAGTGGCATGATCTCAGCTCACTGCAACCTCTGTCTCCTGGGTTGAAGCAATTCTCCTGCCTCAGTCTCCCAAGTACCTGGGCTTCCAGGCGCCTGCCACCACACCCAGCTAATTTTTACATTTTTAGTAGAGACAGGGTTTCACCACGTTGGCAAGGCTGGTCTCAAACTCTTGATCTCAGGTGATTCACCTGCCTTGGCCTCCCAAAGTGCTGGGATTACATGCGTGAGCCACCGTGCCCAGCCACCTCACTGTCTTTTAAACCACACAGGGGCAGGAAGTGCCGGCAGTAATGGACAAGAAAATTAAAGGCAGAGCTTACATGCTTAGGAACAATTATGGCCAAACTTTATGGTATTAACTCCCACAGGAAAACAAGGAAACTACAGACACAATAATCCATCCAGAAGATTTGCCACTGCTGGGAAAAGTGTGATTTCTTGCATGTCCCACCTACACATCCTCAAGCAAGATACATATTTTTTCATTCTTCATATGGGTCATTTTGCCTTTCTCCAAACTAACTACTGTAACTTAATTTAGTCCTAATGAAGTTATATTTGACAACTGTCATGCAAATATCTTGCAGGGACGCCAAGGCTGCAACTCTGGGGATCACTACTGACCAAACAGCTCATCAAAAGACATATCTGCAAAGAAGATGGAGAGTAAAACTGACAATAACTGGTAGATTGAGGCAGTCAGGAACTTTACAACTGCTACTTGGGTCACTTCAATCTGATAATCAGTAATTAGGTTAGTTTTGTCTACTCTTAGACTAAAGATACAGGCTTTCATTTATGTCAGCTTTTTTTTTTTTTTCCCCTAGCTTACTTTTTTATTTTTTATTTCTGAGACAGGGTCTTGCTCTGTTGCCCAGGCTGGAGTGCAGTGGCACAATCACAGTTCACTGTAGCCTCAAGCTCCCAGGCTCAAGAGATTCTCTCACCTTAGCCTCCCAAATACCTGGGACTACAGGCACGT
This sequence comes from Cacajao melanocephalus, assembly GCA_963573385.1. Lineage (NCBI taxonomy): Eukaryota > Metazoa > Chordata > Mammalia > Primates > Pitheciidae > Cacajao > Cacajao melanocephalus. Next base: position 2,961 of record CAUYLG010075972.1, on the reverse strand, counting down.
GCCACCATGGTTGGCCTTATTATTTTTTTTTTTTAAACAGAGATGGGGTCTCCCTATGTTGCCCAGGCTGGTCTTGAACTCCTAGGGTCAATCATTCCTCCTGCCTCCCCCTCCCAAAGTGCTGGGATTATAGGCGTGAGCCACCATGCCTAGCCTATGACAGCTATTTAAATTAAGTCCTCTTTTTAGGTGAATCTCTTCTCTTGCAGGAGACATTTTTATCCAAAAATTCGAGAAGCTGATTTAAGGAGTAGCCATAGATCATTTAAAAAAACAAACCAACAACAACACAGAAGAATACAGAGTAAAATTTTTAAATTTTAAGAAAAAAAACCCTGCCTACCATATTAAGGTCACTTGTACATTCAGTATAATGGCAACTGAATATCTCTGAAACCACATTACACACTCTACTTCTATACTCTCAGAAGCAACAGAGCTTCCCCTCAGCCCTATATTTGAAAAAATATAGTTAATAGAATAATGAAGTCAAACTGACCTCTATCAGTTGAAAGCAGAATTTATGCAACAGTCAATGTCTTTGAGGAGTAAAGGTCAAAAATAAACTGAACTATTATGGAAAACTAGGAATTCAGATAGAGAACCTACTACTGTGGCTACTAGAACATGACCAATTAAATCTGATCCTGAGTTATTTTTGCAAATCCACAGGTCATGATAAGGACAGGGTTCAATAAGCAATCTCATACGCTGCTAGTAGAAACAGATATTCATACAACCATCTTTTGGAAAGCAATTTGGCAGTAGGCATCAATAATTTTTAATGGTCACAGTTTTAGATGTATTAATCCCACTTCTAAAAATCTATTTAAAAAATCCTAAATAACAACAAAGCTTTATTCACAAGTTCATCACTGCATCATTTATCTAATGATTAAAAGAAATGAAAACAAGCTAAATACCTAAAGAGAGAAGTTACATATATAATTATCTTATATGTATATATACAACATATTTAACTATTAAAAGTACATATCATGTACTCTGTTAAAACTGATATCCTCAAAACACTACAGTAACTCGAAAAAATGTGTAACATAAAGTGAAAACATAAAGGAAATAAGGCCAGGCATGGTGGCTCACACCCATGATCCCAGCACTCTGGGAGGCCAAGGTGGGCAGATTACTTGAGTCCAAGGAGTTCAAAACCAGCCTGGACAACATGGCGAAACCCCATCTCTATTAAAAATACAAAAAATTAGCTGAGCATGGTGGCACACGCCTATAATCCTAGCTACTCAGGAGGATGAGATGGGAGAATCACATGAGCCTAGGAGGTGGAGACTGCAGGGAGCTGAGCCACTGCACTCCAACCCGGGCAACTCGAGTGAGACCCTGTCTCAAAAAATAAATTAATAAAGGACATAAAATGTAACATACTTATGACCATGGCTATACATTTTTTAAATACTGTAGGTTTTCAGGGATGGGTCTTGCTCTATTGTCCAGGCTAGAGTGCAGTGGCAATGATTATAGCTCACTGCAGCCTTGAACTCCTGGGCTCAAGTGATCCACTGGCTTAGCCTCCCAACTAGCTGGGATTACAGGCACAAGCCACCATGCCTGGCTATTTATTTATTTATACTGAAAAGACACTTAACCTTTCTGACTGAATCCTATAATGCTATGGATTATTAAAGAAATAACCCTATAAGAATCTATCAACTGAGATATGTTTTACAACCATTAGGCACTTTTACAAAAAAAGAATATTATGACACACAACTATTATAAATATTTTCATACAAACACTGTGATTGTTATTATGATATCATCCTTATTTGTGAAACAGACTCTACACTGTGGAAGAAGAAAAAGTACAGGGACTTTCCTGCCCTGTTTAGGTATCTCTGATATTTAAAATAATAAGGGCCAGGTGAGGTAGCTCAAGCCTTTAATAAGGAGGCTGAGGTGGGAGGATCACTTGAGCCCAGGAGTTTAAGGCTGCAGCAAGATACCATCATGCCATTGCACTCCATCCTGGGCAACAGAGCAAGACTCTGTCTCTTAAAAAACAAACAACAACAACAACAACACAGTAAGATCAAGGTGGCATTTATTTTTAAAATCACTGTACTTATTTTTATCACCATCACATAGTATTAAATGTCATTTATTTTGTCTGTCTATAACCAGGTATCATTTTATTAATTTTTTTATTTTTAAAGATGGGGTTTCACCATGATGGCCAGGCTAGTCTTGAACTCCTGACCTCAGGTGATCCACCCACCTCGGTCTCCCAAAGCGCTAGGATTACAGGCGTGAGCCACCGCGCCCAGCCCATTTTATTAATTTTTATCTAATTTTTTTTTTTTTTGAGATGGAGTCAAGCTCTGTCACCTGGGCTGGAGTGCAGTGGCATTATCTTGGCTCACTGCAACCTCTGCCTCCCGGGTTCAAGCGATTCTCCTGCCTCTGCCTCGCAAGTAGCTGCGATTACAGGCACATGCTACCATGCCTGGCTAATTTTTGTATTTTTAGTCAAGACAGGAGTTTCACCAGGCTGGTGTCAAACTCCTCACCTCAGGTGATCCACCCACCTCAACCTCCCAAAGTGCTAGGATTACATTTTTACAACCTGAAGATTAAGGTTATGCTGTGCTTAACACACAGTTGCAAAACCTGACTCCAGAAAATGATTCATTAATATTCACACTGTAATTACTATACAAAAAGAATTTTAATACACGTTTTGTTGACTACAGATTAATACTTTTATTTATTTATTTATTTATTTTTTTGAGAGGGAGTCTCGCTTTGTCGCCCAGGCTGGACTGCAGTGGCGCGATCTAGGCTAAATGCAACCTCCACCTCCTGGGTTCAAGTGATTCTCCTGCCTCAGCCTCCCGAGTAGCTGGGATTATAGGCATGTGCCACCACGCCCAGCTAATTTTTGTATTTTGGGGTTTCTTCATGTTGGTCAGACTGGTCTCAAACTCC
>CAUYLG010075971.1:0-15444 GCA_963573385.1 Cacajao melanocephalus | reverse complement strand
TCCTTCCTTGGCTTCCTCCCTCCCTCCCCTCCTTCCTTCCTTCCTTCCTTCCTCCCTCCCTCCCTTCCTTCCTTGCCTCCCTCCCTCCCCTACTTCCTTCCTTCTTTCCTCCCTCCCTTTCCTTCCTTCCTCCCTCCCTTTCCTTCCTTCCTTCCTTGCCTTCCTCCCTCCCTCCCTCCCTCCCCTCCTTCCTTCCTCCCTCCCTCCCTTCCTCCCTCCCTTCCTTCCGTCTTGCTCTGTGGCCCAGGCTGGAGTGCAGCACTGCACTCATAGCTTATTGCCGCCTCGACTTCCTGGACTCAGGCGATGCTTCAGCCTCCGGAGTGGCTGGGACCACAGGTGTGCCCCACTGTACCTGGCTAATTTTCCTTCCATGTTCTTGATGAAGGTAATGGTACCACGTCCAATCTAGAAAGGACAAGAACCATCACAGAATATTCCTCCCTGAACTTCTATCTCCAATCAGTTGCCAGGGCCTGCCAACTCTACCACAATTATTATTATTTTTCAAAAAGGCAAGGCCTCCCTCTGCACCCAGGCTGGAGTGCAGTGGCACAAGTATAGCTCACTGTAGCCTTGAACTCCTGGGCTCAAGCACTCCTCTCGCCTCAGCCTCCTGAGTAGCTAGGACCACAGGCGTGCACCACCATACCCAGCTAATTTTTAAAAAATGTTTTGTAGAGACAGGGTCTTGCTGTGTTGCTCAGGCTGGTCTTGGGCTCCTGGCCTCAAGCAGTCTTCCCGCCTTCACCTCCCAGAGCCTTGGGATTACAGGTGTGAGCCTCTGCACTGGCCACACTAATACTTCCTGAGTCTGGAATTCTCTATGATTTCTGCAGGCTTAGTTCAGGATGGTTTTCTCCCGGTTTTGTGTCTCCCGAGGTACCTCCAGTCTGGCACTTTTCATTCATTCCATCCTGTGTGTTCGTTGTAAATATGAACCTGCCCACATTGCTTCTTACTGGACACCCTCCAGAGGCTCTTCATAGCCTACAAAATAAAATCCCCGTCTTCAGCCTGGCAGGCGACGCACTTCCCAGTCCGACTCCCGCCACCTTACGGCCCCCTCGCACCTCTCCCTTTAGCCGCGTAAAATGATTTGTCGCTTTCAGACCGTGCTTGGCCACCTCCTGCCTTTGTGGAAGCTGTTCCCACTTCCCTGAGTGCTGCCTTTTCTCTGACTGATACAGTACTTCCCAAACTGCGGCTCCAAAGAGGGGCTTAAGACACTTCTCAAACATTGCTGAACAACGTGGCATTATAGAACAGCAAGTTAATGTCCTTTTAATTCCCCTTTACTCCTGATTAAATCCAGGAGAAAGGGGCCGGGCGCGGTGGCTCACGCCTGTAATCCCAGCACTTTGGGAGGCCGAGGCGGGCGGATCACGAGGTCAAGAGATCGAGACCATCCTGGCCAACATGGTGAAACCCCGTCTCTACTAAAAATACAAAAAAATTAGCTGGGCATGGTGGCGTGCGCCTGTATTCCCAGCTACTCAGGAGGCTGAGGCAGGAGAATTGCTTGAACCTAGGAGGCGGAGGTTGCAGTGAGCTGAGGTCGTGCCACTGCACTCCAGCCTGGCGCCTGGTGATGGATTGTGACTGTCTAAAAAAAAAAAAAAAAAAAAATCCAGGAGAAAGTCTCAGTTTGCTGTTAGTAGGACTTTATATTTCTAATTCTTGTTCATCACCTTTGTTAAACAAGAGAGTAGACCTCTGGCTCAAAACTCTGAGCCAGCTCCATTATCTAGCTATAAATTTGTATCTTTCGTCTGCTTTTAAAAAAAATCTATATTAATTGTCATTTACATTTAAGGCTGATGATATTGGCTTTCATTTTACGGTGGTGATCTATAAATTTCAACCTTACTCAGGATTAAAGTCAGTAATTTAAAGAAAATTATTTGATAAAACTTGAGGGATGCAGATGGCACATATTGAAGGTAGCATCTGAATGACTGATATCAGAAAATCCAGTGCGACGCGCTTATCCCCCAGACTCTCATCAGCGGTCGCTTCCTTTCAGGAACTGAGTCTGTCTCTGCCCTCCGCAGGCAGCTGCATTTTGCAGGCGTCTTCGGCACTCCCAGTAAGGCTTCGCGTGTACCCGTGTTAAAGCCCTGATCACACCCCTGTCCTTGTGGACACATCAGCCTCGCTGGCTGGGACGTGAGCATGGAGGGCAGGGTTGTGTCCAAGCATCCTTGGGACCTTCCGCAGCTCCTGGAATTCAGTAGGCGTTCAGCTGCCCATGCCGCATCTTCCCTTGGCGACCCAATGCACATCTGAAAAGCATCTGTACAAAATCGTATACTTGCAATTCCTTCCTCCCATAAATGTCCTCCTCCTCCGCTGTACATCTTCATCTTTGTACATGGCAGCTTATTTCATCCCGTTGCTCGAGTCTAAAGCCTTGGGGTCATCCATGACTCCTCTTCAAGCCCATATCCAACCACAGCACATCCGGATGCCTCTCCAGGTTCCACACAGAGCTCACATGTGACCTCTTCTTCCCACCCCCTCGCTAGCTCCTCAGTCCAGACCAGCCTGCCCGTCACCTGGACAGCCATTAAGTGGAGACGAAATGCTCCCCATTTCTGTAGTGAACAGATGCTCCAGAGCCGCGTGGAAGGGTGGATATTGGGTTCACGACGCCGGACATTTGCATTCGTAATGGGAGTGACACTGAAGGGAAACTGACCTGACACGTGGGATCTCCCTTATCCTCGGTCTGGCCTGGGGGACGCTTTGCAGCTCAGGTGCCGGGTTCTGTTTGTGTACTCACTTGGTTAGTGTTTGCTGATCACGTACTATGTGCTAGGCACTGCGTTAAGCAAGGGCTGAGAACACAGCTGTCCGTGTGCCCCACGTGGCTTCTTCCCTTTCTTATGTGCCCTCTCCAGGGCCGTCCTGAGCAGCCACCCCCTCCTACCATCTTTGTAATCACTTTTGTCAATGTCTGCTACCTCCTCTGGGGCAAGGAATGGCCACTGCCAGGAACATTGCCAGAGTGGGTACCAAGCCAGTTCAGGGCAACGCCATCCACGCAGAGACGAAGGATGGGCGGAATTCTCTGTGGGAGCACCGTGGGAAGGAACACTCCAGGCAGGGGAGGAGCGCAGAGCAGCCCGCGTGCTGGAGCATGGTGGGAAGGAGAGAAGCAGGCAGTGAGGTTGGCGATGAGGCGGGGGAGACGGCGAGCAGCAGTGAGGACTCTGGACTTGATCCTGAGGTCACAGGTGGCCTCTAAGGTCCTTTGCATAGGATGCCTTGGTTGAATATCTACTTTCGGATTAGTTTTCTGCCTCCCAGGTAGGGAGTGAACCACGGAGGCTGTGGTTGTAGTGACGGAGTGAAAGGAAGGTACGGAGTCTACGGTAAAGCTGAGGTTTTTGGCTTGCCCGCCTGGTTGAGGGCAGTGGCCTTGCAGTGACTCCTCCTCCGAGGGTTTCGCTTGAGAGTTCTGGCATATGCAGCCTCTTGGCAGGGGTGGGGCCTGCACACAGCTGGCATTAACCACCTGTTTCTGGTCCAGGCGCCTGGGATAAATGTCCTAGGCATCTCATTCGGGACTATGCTTAGTTACACAGCACCTCAAACAAGAGAAGGTTTATATTCTTATGGCATAAGAAGTTCTGATGTTGGAATTCCAGAGCTTCCTGGTGTGCCGGCTCCACTGCATCCTTAGGGACCCGTGCTCCCTCTGGCTTGCCACTCTGCCATCTTGATGACCACAATCCTTGTCTTCATACTCTCAAGACAGCTGGTGGAGCTCCAGCTGGCACGCCCGCATCCAGGCAGGAAACTGGGGAGCAGTGGTGGATGAGGGGCAAGAGAAAGTAAATGACAGCTGACTTATCCCCATTTAAAGGGCTTCTTGGAGATGACGCCGTTCAGTGACTTCTGCTTACACCCGCTGGTTGGTGCTGTCACGTGCCACCCCAGTCTGCACCAGCATCTGGGAAACGTAGCTGTTTAGCTGTTTCCATGCCCATCTACAGAGACGTGGGCTCTGTCAGAAAGGAGGAATCCAAAATGCCCGTGCAGTCCTGCTCTCCTCTCCCCACGGACATCTCTCAGGGTGGGCGTAGAAGTGGATTCTGCACGCAGTTGCTGGGCTCCACTGGCTTTGGGGGTCACCATTTCTTAATGGAGGCAGTCTGAGAAGTGGCCATCCTTTGTGTGCTTGCCCTAACGTCCTCAAGGCGACCCCCCTCTCACAGGCGTCATTAGGCCAGCATGGGATTGTCTGCAAGTGTTATCTTTAAAAATGAATTTAGAGATGGCCCTGTGCCTTTTCTTCACATTGTATTCACTCATTTTTTCTTTCAATCAATTGGATTGTTACATGATCACGGCATGCCAGAGCATGGAGTCATATCACAGGGACCTCATGCGCACGACGGGAGACAGAGGAGTGTTTCCTGAGAACTGCTTCTGTGGGAGTAGGGGGCCAGCTGGGGGCCATGGGAGAAGCTTCTGGGTTCAAATTGTGTCTTGGGTGCTTGGTCATGAGCAACCTTCACTCCCAGTTTTCTTGTTTCTCACTGGTAAGTGTGTGTACTGTTCTATTCCCTAGCCCTCACCTGTCCCATACCATCCCATTCCGGCCATTCAGTCCCGTCTCTCTACGCTATCCTATCGTTCCCTACCCTGCCCTATCCTACCCTACCCTGCCCTATTCTATTCTATCCTATCCCATTCCATCCCATACCATTCCAGCCGTTCAGTCCCATCTCTCTACCCTACCCCACCCTATCCTATCCTACCCTATCTTGCTCTACCCTACCCTACCCTACCTATCCTATCCTATCCTATCCCATACCATCCCAGCCATTCAATTCCATCTCTCTATCCTACTCCATCTTCCCCTCCCCTCCCCTCCCTACTCTACCCTACCCTATCCCATCCCATCCTATCCTGTTCTATTCCATCCCATTCCAGCCATTCAATCCCATCTCCCTCTCCTCTCCTCTCCTCTCCTTTCCTCTCCCCTCTCCCTTCCTCTCCCCTCCCATTCCACCCATCCCATCTCTATTTTATTCCCTCCCATTCCATCCATCCCATCCCATCTCTGTATTCTATTCTATCCCAAACCACCCATTCCACTGCATCCCATCCCATTCCCATATTTTGCTTTTAAAGATCATGCTATGCCCTGCTAAATTGATTCCACAGTGCAGTGCAGCAGGACCTGCAGCTTGGGTGGCTCTTTCCAAGAATGCACCTTTGGCAGTCTTGGGGAAAGAGGGTTTGTGGTGGGCTAGGAGTCAGGAGAGAGGGTAGGAGGCTGCCTCAGTCTTGGCTGGAGGGAGACTGTGAGGGTCTCGGTGAGATTTATTGTTGTGAATTGGGGCAGGGTGCCTTTAATGGTTTTTAATTAAAATTTAATAACTAAAAAAGAGAACAAAAGTCTCATCAAATAATTATTCATTCTTGGTTGCTCAACACCAGGCAATTAAGAGGCTCTGTTATAAAGAAGCGGTGGGGGGAGAGGGAAGGGTGGGGAGGGGGAGGGCGCAGTCCGCGAGGCGTGAAGATGCTTGTGCTGCAGCCGCCCCTGACCACTCGGCCCTGTGGGCCCCCCACGTGCAGGTGAAGGTGCCATCTCAGGGGGACTCTCCCTCTCCTGTCCCACCTCTGTCCCCTGAGAGTGCCGAGGTCTCATTCCAGAGGCAGGAGTCCAGCCCAGGACCTCTGTCCCCTGAGATTGCCGAGGTCTCATTCCAGAGGCAGGAGTCAAACCCAGGACCTCTGTCCCCTGAGAACGCCGAGGTCTCATTCCAGAGGCAGGAGTCCAGCCCAGGCCTCTTGCCTCCCAGTGTGGTGAGTTCATGCCTTCCTGGCAAGTTCAGCGGCACCCCAGCTTTGCAGACACCCCCTGAATTCTCTTTCTAGTTCTGCGATTACCAACCAACAAGACATCCTTGTTCCTCGTGGGAGCATCCAGGGCGATTTTCCCCAGACCCCTCACGGTGCCTGCCGACCCCACCTCAGATTGCATCTGCTTCTCCTTATTCAGGAAACCCGTCCCCCTGCCATGTCCCAGGCCAGCTCTAACTGCCTGGGGCCTCTGCAAGGAAAGCACAGCCCACACCCTCAGGAAGCCTCTATTTTCTAGCTAATTTCTACTTGAAGACAGTACTTTTGCACGTCCTCTGAAGTGGGGGTGCTGGCAACCCCCCACGTGCTGCACTGTCTGCAGGAGCGCCTTCCTGTTTTTCTCTCCCGAGAGCTGGGTGAGGCTACCTGTGGTACCCGCTTCTCTGTTTTGAGACAGGGTCTTGCTCTTTTGTCCCGGCTGGAGTGCGGTGGTGCCATCTCTGCTCACTGCAACCTTCACCTCCTGAGATCAGGTGATCTTCCTATCTGAGCCTCCCGAGTAGCTGGGATTCCAGGTGTGTGGATCATGCCCGGCTAATTTTTGTATTTTTTGGAGAGTAGGGGCCTTCACTCTGTTGCCCAGACTGGTCTCAAACTCTTGGGCTCAAGCGATCCGCGTACCCCGGCCTCCCAAAGTGCTGTGATGACAGGTGTGGGCCACTGAGCACAGGCTGTGTCCCTGCTTCTGAAATGAAAGGGGCATTCCTGGGTAGAAAGGGCTGCAGCCACCTGCCTGTCCCTGGCCTTTCTCTTTGTGAGCAGACGTTCCTTGGGTCAGTTCCGACTGGCCCTCACCATCTCCCAGGGAGCAGTTGCTGCGGCCAGCCTTCCGAGCAGCTGCGAGTTCATGCTTCTTCTTCTTTCTGCGTTCTGAAATGGACTCTTGCCTCATGTGAGCAAAACGGCTGTCCGAGCTCTTGGAGCCCCATTCTCTCAGGTTCTTGGGCAGCAGGAAAGAGCAGCAGTTTCCATGGTGGGCAGACCCCTAGCAGCACCCAGCGAGATTCCATGCCCAATCCCTGGAGCCTGTGGATGAGGTGAGGCCTCTCTCTGTGGCCATGGTCCCTCACCTCCAGGGCATGGTTGGCCCTGAGAAGGGAGGCCATTTGGGAGGGCCCAGCCTAATCCCTAGAGCACGCACAAGTCGAGAGCTTTCTCTGTCGGGTCGCAGAAGGGAGAGGTGGGGGGAGCAGAGGCAGCAGGAGGACTTGACCCCTGTTGTTGACTTCGAAGACGGAGGGGACAGCAGGCAAGGCCAGAAGGCACTGCCCGTTGCTGAGAGGCCCCCGCAGCACCCACAGGACACGGCCTCAGCCCTGAAATTGCAAGCGCCGAACCCCTGAAGCCTGACCGCTCCCGAGAGGGTGTTCTCCCCACATCCCCGAGCGTCCAGACAAGAGCCTGCCTGGCCAGTGTCACAAGAGCCTGAGCAGAGTGCCCGGCCAAGCCTGCCCAGACGCCTGACCCACAGAGCTGTGAGCTAACACCTGGGGCTGTTTAAGCTGCCGTCTGTGATAATTTGGTATGATGCGTAGAAAACAAACACAGCCTCCTTCCTGAGTCCTGCGCCCGAGGGCAGGGTTAACATTGATTGATTCCACTGGTTCTGTGTATCTCCGTGTCCATCAGCGGGATGCCATCTCAAAGTGTTGATGGGCGGGTCCCCTCCGCAGCTAGGCCTTGGGACCAGAGGCAGCTCCTTCGCCTGGTCTCACGTCCAGGAGAGAACCATACTGCGCGGAGGAGAGCCTGGGCCCAGCCGTGCCACTGCTGATGCTGGGTCATCCTTCTCCTCGGGCCTGCAGCTTGCTTATGCATCAGGTCTGATGAAAGACAAGGGGATGTCGTTACTTATTTAATTTATTTATTTTTGAGATGGAGTTTGGCTTTTGTTGCCCAGGCTGGAGTGCAATGGTGTGATCTTGGCTCACTGTAACCTCCGCCTCCCGGGTTCAAACGATTTTCCTGTCTCAGCCTCCCGAGTAGCTGGGATTACAGGCATGTGCTACCATGCCTGGCTAATTTTTATATTTTTAGTAGAGTTGGGATTTCACCATGTTGGCCAGGCTAGTCTTGAACTCCTGACCTCAGGTGACCCACCCGCCTCGGTCTCCCAAAGTGCTGAAATTACAGGTGTGAGCCACCACGCCCGGCCTGGGAGGCAGGAGCCCTTCCCGTCTGGTGCAGCGGTGTCCGCATGGAGGGATGTGGGTGGGAGAAAATCAGCCCCGAGGATCTATCTGGTGTATCAGTCAGTGTTTCTGCAACTGCAGGTCACAGCCCATTAGGGAGCCGTGAACTAACCTCCGCCCGAGTTCTGCGGGGTGACAGCGGGGTGAGCTGCCTCAGGCAACACGAGGCCTGCATTTCAGCCTGCGTTTTGCAGAGTTTAGACTTGGCTTGAGACGTTTCAGCTGAGCGGCTGGAATCGGGGACCGGGGAGAGGAGGGTGGTGGAGGTGGTTCTGTGCCTCTGTATGAGCTCCAAGGGGGCCATGTGGCTTCCGTTTTGGGGTCTTTAGAATGTGGGGTCTTGTTGTCCCCCTGCCTGTACCCGTCACCTGTCCCTGGGCACCAAGAAAGGCTGGGGCACCTCAGGGCTGGGAGGATGCCTGCCAGCTGTGCTCAGAGTCCTAAGAGTCGCTTGTGGTAACCGATGAGGGTGAAGACGACTCGTGCTTGGGGAGAGCTCTTGGTCACATGGCCGCCCCCATGGAGGGACTGGTGTGTCTGTTCACTTGATGCAAGCGGCTTCCCTTTCTCTTTCATTAGACCTGTTACATAGCAAACGTACGTGTCATCTGGTGGGCCCCAGAGGGTTCTAGAAGAGTATTCCAGAGTGTTCTAGAGTGTTCCCATGGCTCCCTTAGATGGAGAGCAAGCTTGGGAGGCCAGTGAGGCTGGAAAGGCTGGAGGTGAGGAGGGGAGTTTGGAAACAGCAGGCTGGCCTGCCGGGTCCCCACGGCGCAGAGCAGGGCATGTGTTGCCCGCGCCAAGGCCACTGAGAAGCCACGGCGAAGCTGTTCACAAAGCCAGGCCGCAGGAACAGGGCGGGCCGGGCTGGGCACTGTGGGGCCGCGTCTGGAACGATATCAGAGGCTGGTGCCCGAGTGCATCATCCTGTAAGCTATCCGGTGACTTCTATGATGTGCCCCTCTTTCCCACAGCACGAATTTGAACAGTAGCTGATCTGAGCTATTGGCTAGGATTGTTGGGTGTTTGGCTCATTTCACTGGCCCTCATGGCAATAATTTGCTAAAATCGCAGATTGCTTTGAGCGCTATTTTAATTCATCTGTGGATGTATGTTGGGAAGTAATTGCTGGCATTAATCATGCTGCTGCAAGCTCATTTCCCTGAGTCACGTGCCCGAAGCACACTCCATGTTCAATGAACGTTTGCGAATCAATAAATTAAAAATAAGCCATTATTATGCTATCTTAGTAAAAGCCCATATATCCTTCCACATGTGAATATGGGTAGAAAGATATCTGCCAGTCTGTCTGCTCCAGACGATGGGAGTTTCTTAATTTTTAAGCTTTTTCTTCCTTACCTTTCCATAATGCCTAAGTGATTTTCCATGCGGAAAGCACAACTTTTATTTGTCCGTCTACTTTATTCAATGCCCAGTCACCTAGAAGCTTTACCCAAACAAACAAACATCTAGGAAAATAAACATCACAGAACCACTCAGAACAAAGGCACGAAGACCACCTTTCACACATCTTGTTTAGTTTTCCTTTAGTTTATAAAAAATCTTACACTTTGAAATGTGCAGACACTACCATCCAGACGTGTCGGGGGTGTGGGTGACCGGCTAACCTCCTGTACCACATCTTAAAGGTGGATTAACTACACGTGAGGCATCTCTGAAATAGTCACACAATACAATAGGGCCATCGAGCTCTTAAACATGATTTACTTATATAAATCTTTTGTGGGGGCTGGGCACGGTGGCTCATGCCTGCAATCTCAGCACTTTGTAAGGCCAAGGCAGGTGGATCACCTGAGGTCAGGAGTTCAAGACCAGCCGGATCACCTGAGGTCAGGAGTTTGAGACCAGCCTGGCTAACATGGTGAAACCTGTCTCTACTAAAAGTACAAAAATTAGCTGGGCATGGTGATGGGCATCTGTAACCCCAGCTACTCAGGAGGCTGAGGCAGGGGAATCACTTGAACCCAGGAGGCGGATGGAGGTTGCAGCGCCATTGCACTCCAGCCTGGGTGACAGAGCCAGACTCTGTCTCAAAAAAAAAAAATATATCAGTCTTTTGGGGACACATATTCTGCTTATAGTAAGGGAAACTCGTGTCTGAGAGAGACGCTTGGATGTGACCAGCCACACTTGCTGCTTCCGATCCCGCCCTTTGAACGTGACTTTGGCGATGGGTCTCTCATTCATAAAGTATCAGGAACAAGACGAGGTTTTAGCCGCAGGATCTGGGCGCCGACGTGAACAAATCTATAATGACATTTTCACTTTAACAAGGTAAGACAATGAAAGAACGTGCAGTGTCTCTGCGGTGATTTGATTGGGAAGCGGGTCTTTCATCTCGGAGCTGCCAGCCTGTGCAGATCCTTCCCGGCCAGCGTGAGGTGTCCGCCGGCAAAGGCGTTGGTGCAAATAGCCACCCGTGCCTCGCGCTGTTCTCTCCCCACTTCCTTCTCAGCTGGTAGCGGCCTCTTTCTCCCTGCAGAGCGTCCGCTTCTTGCCTGGACACTTTTTCCAGTTCACACCCCTTCGTCCTCTGGCCCCGCAGCCATCTGGTGCCCCAGGTCCCTGATGCTGCTGGCAGGTGCCGCTCACGCCTGTCGAGGGAGTTGGAAGGCTCAGCCTTGCTCCTGCTGGTGCGGAGGCCCGAGTGCTAAACGCCCTGGCCATGTGCATGTGGCCCGGCGCCAGCACGGCGGTGCCAGCGTTTGCTCCACCGTGGAGTCCTGATCTTGGCAGACTTGGCTCTTCTCCTGGCACAGTGATGGGCGGTGATCTCAGCAGTGGTTTAAATTTATCAGCCTCGACTTTCAGCCACCAGGGCAGGCCCGTGTTGGCATGTCTCGTGGGGGACAGACGGGATGAGATGCCTGGGTTTCTGTCCGACCACGCCTCCCAGTGCTGGTGTGCTTTCCTGGGGAGGGGTTTGAGAATCTGACAGCCTGGGGCGCGGGGTCCGCTTCTTCTCATGGAGGAGAGTGAAGGGAGGCAGAGATGTTTTTTAACCCATTGTCCTCCTGAGTGACCTTAGCTCTGTGATGAGGCCACAGAAGTAATCCTGGACTACAGAAGGAGGGGCTTTATTCTAACCTATCCCTATGGGGCAGGAGGGGGCAGGAAGGGGCAGTGGCAACATGGGGAAGTCTCTGGCCAGGAGCTCTGCCAGTCTCCATGGTCAGGCAGCCTGGGCTTTCCTATTCAGGGGAGGAGAAAATAAGCTGGGAAGAGCCGGTGCAGGGTGTGGTGCGAGGCGCTGGGGCGAGGGTGGCGAGGACCAGACAGATGTGTGAAAGCCCTGCCTTGGGGTGCGTCTGCTCCCAGGAGAGGATGCTGGGGTCTTCTGGGGCTCGTGCTTTTGGGGTGGGCCTGAAGGAGAGGAGCTTAAAGAAAGTCTGGTTCATGCGCATTTTGTTCTGGTCCGCCAGCGGACTCGCAGTTCAGCTCACCTCTGAGAAGGCAAAGGCAAAAGCGGCTGTGTCTGGCCTTGTCACAGGTAAACAGAGCAGGGCATCTGTGAGGCTCATCCCAGTCCTGATGGGGAGGGGCTCTTTGCAGTGAGCCTGTGTCTGTGTGTGTCCTCTTCTGCCTCTATGCCGACGCTCTCATCAGATGGCAGGTCCACCCCCAGCCCACTGTGTCTCACCTCCGTCCTTACCTTCATTATATCTGCAAAGACCCTGTTTCCTGATGGGTCATGTGCATTTATCGGGGAGGCACTATTCACCTGCCACAACCTCACCTAAAAGATGAAGAAGTGGACATAGTGCGTCTCCAGCCTCATTAGATAGTAAAATACATCAGTGTCTAGAGATATGATTTACTTATAAATCTTTTTGGGACAAATATGTTGCTCATAGCTAGGGGTACTCATATCTAGAAGAAATACTTGGATGTGAACAATTGTACTCGGAATTTCAGACTCCTGTGGAAGGACCCCTTCCCTTCTGAGCATGGCTTTGGCCAGTGGGTCTCTTCTTCGTCAGTTATCACCAGGAGCAGAAGTCTGAGAAGCAGGGACCAGGCGCTGCCTGGTAATGCCTGAGTGACCGGCCCCTCCCTCCCAGCTCACTGTCACAAAGTAACACAAGAAGTTCATCGTCTGCCCGCCACTGCATGCACTCCGGTTCTAACATGTTTTGAAGTTTTCGGAAGATCAAGTTTCGCAGCATACAGCTGTTTTTTTTTAATTTAGATTTTTTAGCATTCTGCAATGGCAACTTTTATTAAACATCCCTGGCGAGCGGTGCATGGTGTGAATGTAAGCTGCCCATACCCATAAGCTGAGCTGGAGTTAGTCAGGCTAATGTCAGCTGTAGCAAAAATCCAGGCCCTCCAGGGGCTCAGCATAGTCCATTTATTTCCCCCTTGCAGGAAGTTGCAGTGTCAGCACGTGGCTTCCTCCATGTGGTCACTCAGGAACCCAGGTTTCTTCCATCTTGCGGCTGGCGGTGCTCCAGGGCCCCGGGGCCCCAGCATCCAGCTGGCAGTTGGGGAGGGGAATGTGGACGAGGCTCTCTGGTTCGGAAAGGAGATACATCCCTGGGCTTGGGTCACATCCCCCTTCTGGGACGGGGGATGAGGGCTGGGAAGGTGTCCCTGGGTGAGCCACCACTTGGCAGCAACGCTGTGTTGTGGAAGTGGGGCCCCAAATTTATGAGGGATAGTGAGAGCTGTCATTGCCACATGTATGCCTAAGAAATACTTGTGTGGCCGGGCGGGGTGGCTCACACCTGTAATCCCAGCACTTTGGGAGGCTGAGGTGGGGGGATTACTTGAGGTCAGGAGTTCGGGACGAATCTGGCCAATATGGTGAAACCCTGTCTCTACTGAAAATACAAAAATTAGCTGGGCATCGTGGTGAGCATCTGTAATTCCAGCTACTCGGGAGGCTGAGGCAGGAGAATCACTTGAAACCAGGAGGTGGAGGTTGCAGTGAGCTAAGATCACACCACTGCATTCCAACCTGGGAGACAGAGAGGCTCATCTCAAAAAAAAAAAAAAAAAAAAAAAGAAAGAAAAAGGAAAAAAAAAGAAAAGGAAAAGGAAATACGCGAGGCTGTCATGTGAGGGACGGATAAAGAGTTAACATGTCTTAATTACCAAGGCTGGCAATTAATTTACATGACCTTTAGTTCATCTTAAAGTGTTGCTTAAACTTGGCTTAGTAACGTGAAATATGAGATTGATTTTTATTTAAAAAATCAACAAAAAGTAGAATAGAGATTACTAGGGAATAGGGGAGAGGGGAAGGGGAGTTATTGCTTAATGGGCATAGAAGTTCTGTTTAGAGTGATAAAAAATTCTGGAACTAGAAACAGGTGAAGGATACGAGAGACTCTGAACACCTTAATAGCATTAAGTATGAGAGTAGTACTTAATGCTACTAAGGTGTTCACTGAAAATGGTTTACATCTGTTATATTTTATTGCAAAAAATGTTTGTTAAAAGTACATGCATTTTTATTTTTTTTGTAGAGATAGGGTCTCACCGTATTGCCCGGGCTGTTCTTGAACTCCTGACTTCAACCGATCCTCCCACCTTGATCTCCCAAAGCCCTGGGGTTACAGGCATGAGCCACTGCTAATCATAGACCTTGTGAATAAACCTTGAAAAGTATGGGAAGCTGCTGCTACAGAATTTGCAAATTACTATTCCTCTTTTGAAATATTCAGCTTTGGGGCTTGAGATTTCCCTCTTGCCTCTGGGGTCCCAATACCCATTGTTAATTTCAGGAAAGCCTGCATGGAGGATGCCCTGTAGATGCTACAGAGACGAGCATTCCTCCACAGAAGGTGAGGTTTCTGCAGCCTTCAGCTATGGAGACAGATTTAAAAACATACTTGAAAAGTTAATCTATCACACAACAAAAATCCATACAGCACGACGCGAAGTGTGGTGGGAATGGTCCTCCTCCCACCCGACGTCCTCTGTGCCCAGGGCTGCTCAGCCTCAGCAGTGCTGCCACGGAGGCCAGGCTGTTCTGTGCACTGTAGGACATTCAGCAATGTCCTTGGTCCCTGCCCACCAGATGCTCGGAGCTGCCCTGGCTGCTCCCGACATGCCCCCAGACATTGCCAGACATTTTCTGTGTGTGTGGGTGGGTGGGGGCAAGGCTGCCCCTCCTCAAGAGCCGCTGTCCTAGAAGCAGGCAGGGATGTTGGTCTTGTGTCCTTTGAGTGAGAGCCTCTGCGTGTCCAAGTGTGCATGTGTATCCATGTATTTGAGTGTGTGTTCCCACCCGGCTGAAACCCACAAGTGCTATTGACTCTGCCTGCCGCTCTGCTTTCCCACTGAAAAGCGTGAAACCATCCCTGTGCTCACAGCTCCTCCCCGCTCGGTTCAGAGGCGTCCATGGCACCGTGTGCTGCGGACCAGCATGCAGGCGCTTCCTCAGCCTTGCTCTTACAAGTCAAGGGGTCCTGAACGCCATCTCATGCTTCTTCAGAATCCTTGTAGGGTAAATTCTTGGAAGAGGATCTGTAGGGTCACGGGGTGTTTGTATTTTCAGTTTTGGGAGATTTTTACTGACGGCTTTCCAAAGAAATTGGACTAGTTTACTCTGCCACCAATAATGCATGAGAGCCCCTGTTTGCACATGAAGCGTATTGCCAGCATAACCACACTCACAGGTCCTTCCTGAGGTGGGTGACACACTGCCTGCACACTCACACTCATACTCACAGGTCCTTCCCGCGGTGGGTGGACACACTGCCTGCACACACACTCACGGGTCTTTCCCGCAGTGAGTGGATTCACTGCCTGCACACTCACACTCACAGGTCCTTCCCGTGGTGAGTGGACACACTGCCTGCACACTCACACTCACGAGTCCTTCCTGCGGTGGGTGGACACACTGCCTGCACACTCACACTCACACTCACGGATCCTTCCCACAGTGAGTGGACTCACTGCCCACACACTCACACTCACAGGTCCTTCCCGCGGTGGGTGGACTCACTGCCTGCACACTCACACTCACACTGACACTCACAGGTCCTTCCTGCAGTGGGTGGACACACTGCCTACACACTCACACTCACACTCGGGTCCTTCCCATGGTGCGTGGACTCACTGCCTGCACACTCACACTCACACTGACACTCACAGGTCCTTCCCGCAGTGGGTGGACACACTGCCTACACACTCGCACTCACACTCACAGGTCCTTCCCGTGGTGGGTGGACACACTGCCTTCACACTCACACTCACGGGTCCTTCCTGCGGTGGGTAGACACACTGCCTGCACACTCACACTCACACTCGGGTCCTTCCCATGGTGGGTGGACTCACTGCCTGCACACTCACACTCACACTGACACTCACAGGTCCTTCCCGCAGTGGGTGGACACAC
>CAUYLG010075969.1:0-16446 GCA_963573385.1 Cacajao melanocephalus | reverse complement strand
CCTCTACTTTTTATTTTTTTTTTTTTTAAATTACAACAAAAATTCCTTTTTTTTTTTTTTTTTTTTTTTTTTTTTTTTTTTTTTTGGAGATAGAATCTCCCTCTGTTCCTGAGGCTGGAGTGCAGTGGCGCAATCTTGGCTCACTGCAACCTCCGCCTCCTGAGTTCAAGCAATTCCCCTGCCTCAGCCTACTGAGCAGCTGGGATTACATGCACTTGTCACCAAGCCCTGCTAATTTTTCATTTTTAGTACTGACAAGGTTTCACCATGTTGGCCAGACTGGTCTTGAACTCCTGATTTCAAGTGGTCCACTGGCCCCAGCCTCCCAAAGTGCTGTGCCCAGCCGACAAAGTACATTCTTTCCACATGTCTTGACACCTAACAAGAGCAGAGTAAATGCTGTAAAATGAAACCTCTCAATTCTTAATTTTGGGGTCTTTATAATTAAATGTGTGAACAGTTTAGATGAGTTTTATATGTATTGCATTTTTGCTTCATTGAGCACCTTTCTTTTATGAATATTTTTGCAAAATAAAACTCATTAAATAATGCTGTCATTTTTGTTTGTTTTGAATAATTTGACAAACTTAGGTGCTGTGAAATTGTAAGGCTTCTTAATTTCAGTCCTTTACGGAAAATAAATTTATCAAACTAAAAATAGGAATGCAATCAAAAGAAATTTCTACAAGTGGAAATATTCTAAGGAGCAATTACAAAAATAAATCTTAAACACTGTGTAAGCTATCATCATCTAATTTTTTCCGTTCTTCCCTTACTTTTGTGGGGATACATTTTAATGTTTGTCTGTTTGCATGTTTATTTTAACAGAATCTTTGATTCAATAAGAGCTTTAAAAGCTAGTCATTTGCTGCCATATATGTTAAATACTTTGATTCAAGAAATCAAAGAAATTTGAAAAACTGCAAACAAAATTAGACATACACCAAAAAAGTTGAAAATATTTATAGTACATGTATGTTGATTTACAAAGTAGATTTCAAAATTTCACCTATGTTTAAAATCAATTCGTAAAAGCTATGTCATACAGTCTACAATGCTATTCTTTTTTATTCAATATCAACTCCATTATTTAAAAAATTGTCATTATGTATGTATAAAAATAGTTGTGTATATTGACACTCAACTTCTCTTTCAGTGAGTATAATATTATAGCTAGCTTCTATCCAATTATAAATTAGGGATATATCATATCTAATTTCAAGTACACTTTTATTTCTTAGATTTTCTTAATTAGTAAAATCTTTCATTTATTTCCCTACTCTGCGCCACCAAATATCATAATCACACCATCACCTCATATAAGTTACTTTGAATTTTGAACGTTAAATTAGTTGATATTAGCATTCAAAATTATGTCATATACTTCATCTTTTACCTCATAAATTTCTAAACCTTTACATAGAATACATATATTGGATGAAATAATATCATCTTTATCTGAATTAACTTTCTTGATATGCTAGTTGAAGTATTGATGACACCAATATGAAATTTGTATTATTCAAGTATTTCGGAAAATTTCTAATTTTGTGTATGTGTGTATGTGTTGGTGGTGGTGGTGTTTTGTTGTTGTAGCTGCTGTTGTTTTTGAGACAGACTCACTCTGTTGACCAGGCTAGAGTGCAGGGGCATTAGCTCACTGCAACCTCTGCCTTCCTGGTTCAAGTGATCAGCCTCCTAACCTCCTGAGTTGCTAGCTGAGCTTACTGGTGCCTGCCACCATGCCCCACTAATCTTTGTATTTTTAGTAGAGACAGGGTTTTACCATGTTGGCCAGCCTGGTCTTGAACTCCTGTTCTCAGGTGGTCCACCCACCTCGGCCTCCCAAAGTGCTTGGATTACAGATATGAGACACTGTGCCCAACCTAAAATTTTCCTACTGTTAATGGCACAAACATAACAGCTTTTGCTTCACTTTTCATATGTGCACAAGACAACTTGAAATTAAAAACAAGCAATTTGATCTAAATGCAAAATTAATCTTTACAAAGTAAATTACAAACATATATTCTAAAGTTGTCTGGCTTCTTATAATGACTCTCAGATTTTGAAATAAATGCTGAATTTTGCAGCAGTTTCTGGGCTTCGTCTGTTCAGGGCTATCATTAGGCTATCATAGTAAATGGTCAATATCAACACTGTGTATAAGTTGTTTATGATCAACTTTCCCATTGATTCCACTAACTTGTGACACACTGATCAAGTACATCTCATAGGATCAAACAAAAGCCACAGTAAGAGTGATAAAAACATTGTAGCGGCAGCAGGGTCAAGAACTCCCGATTTTAACCCTACTGGAAGGAGTTAGTTTTATCTAGCCACTTAATTCTGAATAAACTTTATTTAACAGTTAGAACTCTGCACACTGTCCTTGAAAGGGAGGTGTTAGCCATCTTACTTTTCTCTAACTTAGAAAAGAAGTAGCTTATCTCTGGTCAGCTCTCAGATTTACCTAGCTAAAATAAGAACTGAATGCAGCACATGCATCTTACACCAGTAGATCAGACCATGACCAAAGCAGAATGTACAAATTGTTGGTCTACATAACACATTCTGCCTTATTTTAATACAACGATCATAATATTGGATTAAAATGTAATGAATATAGCTATTATAACATTGTATTAAAATAAACACTCTGGTACAGATGCCTAAGCCTAAGAAAATCTTGGAACCCCACGTGTACAGTTGATGGCATCTTTAAGGTACATATAATTATGTGTAAATCATCATACATGTAATTATTTATTAAAGAATAAAACTTTCAAGATAAAGACTTTTTACAGGCCAAAATGTAGCCCACTGCCTCTATCAATCTCTTTTATGGCTACTATGGAGAAACCTAAGCAGAGCAGGTAGCAAGTTGGACAATTCTAGGTGTGTGATAGAGTAACTGGAAGATGTATTAGGGTTCTCCAGAGAGACAGAAACCAATGGGAGATATAGCTACATAGATTAGATATAGATAGATAGATAGAGATATAGATGATAGATATAGATATAGTGTAGCTGTAAATGTAGGTATAGATATAGACACACAGTTATAGATGATATATGAAAGGGGATTTATAGGGGAATCAGCTCATGTGATTATGGAGACTGAGAAGTCCCATAAGAGGTGTCTGTAAACTATAGAACAAGGGAAGCCAATTGCATGAATCAGTCCAAGTCCAAAAGCCTTAGAACCAGGGAAGCCAATGATATAACTCTCAGTCCAAAACCAAATGCCTGATAACCCAGGGCAGAGGGGAATGGGATGGGTGGCACTGGTATAAATCTTAGGGTATGAACCTGGAGAAGCTGGGCAAGAAAAGATAAATGTCCTGACTCTGAGAGACATCTACATTTTGTTTTCCTCTGCCTTTCTGTTCTGTCAGTCCTCCAGCTGATGAGATGGTGTCTACTCATATGGAGGGCAGATCTTCCCCTCTCAGTCCATTGACTTACACTCCAATTTCCTCTGTGTTTTGGGACCCATAATAATTGCCCCTATAGTGTTCCAAATAATGAAACTAATAAAAATAGTCTTACATTATTTTGTTTTTTATAGGAATAACTGACGTGATTCACCAAATAGACAATTGTTTGAAGTATAGTGAGATTGCTTTCACATTTTCATATAATCACTGCTTATTATTCTCATTTCCTCTGTCTGGTCCCCTCCATATACTCCCTATTACATTTAATTTAAGAAATTAAACTCAAACATATTTTGAAGCATATTTTATTTTTTTCTAACTGATTTTCATTTCATGGTTGTCATTGTGACATGACAGAATTAAATTGTGAATAATTGAACATTTCGTATTATAATAGTGGCAATAATATCAGCTGATCACCACACAATCATTTGTTATATATAATCTTACATAATTATATTTGTTCAATATAATCTAGTTATTTAGATGGGAGAACCAATTCATAAACTTGGTTAATTGCTATACTTTTCAGCAATCTAGAAAACTGGCTAGAGCCAATAATTTTTAAAATTATAAATAGAAATCTCATGTATTTTAAATAAAGTTTTCTATAATTGTATTCAACATTTAAATTACTAAAGCTTGACATTGCTGGAGGAGTCATGCAGTAACCATTTACTGGGAATCTTCAGGGAAATGGACAGGCTTAGAATCTTCCTTTGGTTAATGTTTCCGTTGCTGCATTAACTTCTTTCACTTAACCTAAGTCACACCAACACCACAGCTCTAAATCATGAAGTGAAGAGTTGGCTATGCTCTCCAAGTTACATTCCATTATAACATTTATTAATTCTGGTCTGAAAGAGGAATTGATGTATGCCTGAAGAAATGATTAGAGTTTTAGAGTGTTTGTTCATTGGCATAATTACTGTTTATCTGGCTAATTTCTTCTTAACCTCCAGGTCTTACATAATATCCCTTCACCTTATCCATCAAACCCAAATGAGACTTCTTAGGTGCCTCCTATGTGCTCCCATAGCATTCTGTACTTACTCTCATCACATAATGTATTGGTTTCTATTAAATACATGTTCCCTTATATGTGGCTCTATTATTCCATTTTCACACTACTATAAAGAACAACCTGAGACTGAGTAATTTATAAAGAAAAAAAAGTTTTAGTTGACTCCCAGTTTCACATGGCTGGGAAGGCTCCAGGAAACTTACAATCATGGCAGAAGGCGAAGGGGAAGCAAAGCATGTTTACACAGTGGCAGGAGTGAGAAAGCCAGGTGGGAACTGCCAAATAGTTCTAAAACATCAGATCTTGTGAGAACCCATTCACTATCACAAGAACAGCATGGAGAAACCGTTTCTATGATCCAGTCGCTCTCCCCCGCACCACCACATTCCTCCTTTGACACATGGAGATTACAATTCAGATGAGTGAGATTTGGGTGGGCACACAGAGCCAAACCATATTAGTGGCCTTGAAAGTGGAACTCTGTCTTATTCACATTGTATCTCGGACACCTTCCTTAGTGTTCAGCATTAAAACTTGTACAATAAATGTGTTGAATGAATGAAATATTAGTCTGTATTGGTAAAAGCATTTTAAACTTCTTTAGAATAAGAACAAGCACAACCCAAGTAAAGTGAATAATTCTGCATTAAGTACAAATAATAGATTTGAATGTTACTCCTATATAGTAAAGTTAGTAAATGCTGCCACTCAATTATGTTTTTCTTTTTTTTTAATTTTTATTTATGTATTTTTTTATACTTTAAGTTCTGGGGTACATGTGCAGAGTGTGTAGGTTTATTACATAGTTACACATGTGCCACGGTGCTTTGCTACATCCATCACCCTGTTATCTACATTAGGTATTTCTCCTCATGCTATTCCTCCCCTAAATCCCCACCCCTGGCAGGCCCCAGTGTATGATGATCCCCTCCCTGTGTCTATGTTTTCTCTTTATTCAGCTCCCACTCATGAGTGAGAACGTGGTGTTTGGTTTTCTGTTCCTGTGTGTGTTTGCTGAGAATGATAGTTTCCAGCTTCATACATGTCCCTGCAAAGGACATGAACCCATCCTTTATTATGGCTGTATAGTATTCCATGGTGTATATTTGCCACATTTTCTTTATCCAGTCTATTACTGATGGACATTTGGGTTGGTTCCATGTCTTTTCTATTACGAACAGTGCCACAATATACATATGTGTGAAAGTCCTTTGGGTATATACTCAGTAATGCAATTGCTGGGTCAAATGCTATTTATAGTTCTATATCCTTGAGGAATCACCACACTGTCTTCCACAATGGTTGAACTAATTTACACTCCCACCAACAGTGTAAAAGTGTTCCTATTTCTCCACATCCTCTCCAGCATCTGTTGTCTCTTGATTTTTTAACTATTAGCATTCTAACTGGTGTGAGATAGCATCTCAGTGTGGTTTTGATTTGCATTTCTCTAATGTCTGGTGATGATGAGCTTTTTTTCATATGTTTGTTGGCTGCATAAATTTCTCCTTTTGAGAAGTGCCTGTTCATATCCTTTGCACAATTTTTGATGGGGTTCTTTGTTTTTTTCTTGTAAATCTGTTTAAGTTCTTTGTAGATTCTGGATATTAGTCCTTTGTCAGATGGGTAGATTGCAAAAATTTTCTCCCATTCAGTAGGTTGCTGGTTCACTCTAATGATAGTTTCTTTTGCTGTACAGAAGCTCTGTGGTTTAATTAGATCCCATTTGTCTATTTTAGCTTTTGTTGCCATTGCTTTTGGTGTTTTAGTCATGAAGTCCTTGCCCATGCCTGTGTCCTGAATGGTATTGTCTAGGTTTTCTTCGAAGGTTTTTATGGTTTTAGGTCTTACATTTAAATATTTAATCCATCTGGAGTTTATTTTTGTATAAGGTGTAAGGAAGGGATCCAATTCTCATTTGTTTCAAAGAATATCTTTATTTCTGCCTTCATTTCTTTATCCAGTAGTCATTCAGGAGCAGGTTGTTCAGTTTCCATGTAGTTGCGTGGTTTTGGGTGAGTTTCTTAGTCCTTAGTTCTAATTTGATTGCACTATGGTCTGAGAGATTGTTTATTATGATTTCCATTCTTTTGCATTTGCTGAGAAGTATTTTACTTCCAATTATGTGTTCAATTTTAGAATAAGCTTTCCCTATCCCTTGTTTTTATCAGGTTTGCCAAGATCAGGTGGTTGTAGATATGTGGCATTATTTCTGAGGCCTCTGTTCTATTCCATTGGTCTATATCTCTGTTTTGGTACCAGTACTATGCTGTTTTATTTATAGCAATTGTGAATGGGAGGTCATCCATGATTTGGCTCTCTGTTTGTCTGTTATTGGTGTATAGGAATGCTTGTGATTTTTGCACACTGATTTTATATCCTTGGACTTTGTTGAAGTTGCTTATCAGCTTAAAAAATTTTGGGCTGAGACAATGGGATCTTCTAAATATACAATCATGTCATCTGCAAATAGAGACAATTTGACTTCCTCTTTTCCTAATGGAATACACTTTATTTCTTTTTCTTGCCCAAGTGCCCTAAGCCAGAAATTCCAATACTATGTTGAATAGGAGTGGTGAGAGAGATTATCCTTGTCTTGTGCCAGTTTTCAAAGGGAATGCTTCCAGTTTTTGCCCATTCAGTATGATATTTGCTGAGGGTGGGTCATAAATAGCTCTTATTATTTTGAAATACGTTCCATTGATGCCTAGTTTATTGACAGTTTTTAGCATAAAGGGTTGTTGAATTTTGTTGAAGGCCTTCTCTGCGTCTATTGAGATAATCATGTGGTTTTTGTCTTTGGTTCTGTTTATGTGATAGATTATGTTTATTGATTTGCATATGATGAACCAGCCTTGCATCCCAGGGATGAAGCCAACTTGATCGTGATGGATAAGCTTTTTGATGTGCTGTTGGATTCGGTTAGTTAGCATTTTATTAAGGATTTTCACGTCGATGTTCATCAGGGATATTTGCCTGCACTTTTCTTTTTTGTTGTTGTTGTGTCTCTGCCAGGTTTTGGCATCAGTATGATGCTGGCCTCATAAAATGAGTTAGGAAGTAGTCACTTTTTAATCTGTTGTCTGGAATAGTGTCAGAGGGAATAGTACCAGCTCCTCTTTGTATGTCTGGTAGAATTTGGCTGTGAACCTGTCTGGTCTTGGACTTTTTTTGGTTGGTAGGCTATTAATTGCTGCCTCAATTTCAGACCTTCTTATTGGTCTCTCCAGGGATTTGACTTCTTTTTGGTTTTGCCTTGGGAGAATGTAAGTGTCCAGGAATTTAACTATTTCTTCTAGATTTTCCGGTTTATTTGCACAGAGTTGTTTATAGTATTCTCTGATGGTAGTTTGTATTTCTGTGGGATCGGTGGTGATATCCCCTGTATCATTTTTTATTGTATCTATTTGATTCTTCTCCCTTTTCTTCTTTACTAGTCTAGCTATTGGTCTATCTATTTTGTTGATCTTTTCAAAAAACCAGCTCCTGGATTTATTGTTTTTTTCAAGGGTTTTTTTGTGTCTCTATCTCCTTCAGTTCTGCTCTCATCTTAGTTATTTTTGATCTTGCTTCTCTTGTTCTTTTAATTGTGACATTAGGGTGTCAATTTTAGACCTTTCCTCTTTTCTCTTGTGGACATTTAGTGCTATAAATTTCCCTCTACACACTGCCTTAAATGTGTCCCAGAAATTCTGGTACATCGTGTCTTTATTCTCATTTGTTTCAAAGAATATCTTTATTTCTGCCTTCATTTCTTTATCCAGTAGTCATTCAGGAGCAGGTTGTTCAGTTTCCATTTAGTTGTGTGGTTTTGGGTGAGTTTCTTAGTCCTTAGTTCTAATTTAATTGCACTATGGTCTGAGAGATTGTTTGTTATGATTTCCATTCTTTTGCATTTGCTGAGAAGTATTTTACTTCCAATTATGTGTTTAATTTTAGAATAAGTGCCATGTGGTGCTGAGAACAATGTATATTCTATTGATTTGGGGTGGAGAGTTCTGTAGATGTCTATTAGGTCTACTTTTTTCCAGATCTGAATTCAAGTCCTGGATATCCTTGTTAATTTTCTGTCTTATTGATCCGTCTAATATTGACAGTGGGATGTTAAAGTCTCCCACTATTATTGTGTGGGAGTCTAAGCATCTTTGTAGGTCTACAAGAACTTGCTTTATGAATCTGGGTGCTTCGGTATTGGTTGCATATATATTAAGGATAGTTAGCTTTTCTTGTTGCATTGAGTCCTTTACCATTATTAACGCCCTTCTTTGCCTCTTTTGATCTTTGTTGGTAAAGTCTCTTTTTTCTGAGACTAGGATTGCAACCTCTGCTGGTTTGTTTGCTTTCCACTTGCTTGGTAAACATTCCTCCATCCCTTTATTTTGAGCCTATGTGTGTCTTTGTACATGAGTTGCATCTCCCGAGTATAGCACGCTGATGGGACTTGACTCTTTATCCAATTTGCTAGTCTGTGTCTTTTAATTGGGACATTTAGCTCATTTACATTTAAGGATAATATTGTTATTTGTGAATTTATCTTAAATTTAATTTTTTTTGTTTTGCTTTTGTTGAATATATGGGAAGAAAATAAGTGGCCAGAAATTTTGTCATGTAAGTATAGATTGACTGGACGCCTTCTTAGCATATTTCAAATAAATGTATTTATTATTTAAAATGGGTTGGAGTTACTTTCAATTAGGAGATTTAAATGCATACATGTACTGATGTATATATTTTGTTTGAAGAATGAAATAAAATTGTCGGAAGGACACAGCAACATATTTACTTGCTTAATAATTATTGCCTTCTGAATATTAAGATGACTAGAAGAAAACATAAAACAATAAAAGTGCAAATTTAATGCTATTTGTCTTTGTGGTGACATAAAGAATGCATAAGTCATTGACTGTAACCTAATCCAAAAATATATTTACTAAAGAAGGATGTGGAGGAGATGTGCTATGAACCTAACTAACTATATATTTTATTTAATTGTATGTGTACTCAAAATGTTTTCTAAAATGTACTTTTTCAACGTATAAAAGGTGACAAGGGCCATAATTCTCCTACTTCCATCTATCTTGAAGTCCATTCTTTACAGGGCAAAGGTCAAATCCACTGGCATGCCTGGCAGAGGAAATGAAAAGCAAATTCCAAGAAAACAATTTAGGAATGTTAAGTGCTTTGGGACATGAAGTGTGCTCAAAGGAATTTCCTAACAAGGTTCAGAGTACAGTGATGAAGGATGGCATAACACAAATATAGTGGGTTTAATCAAAAGTATTCCTGAAGGAATATTCCTTTCTTTGATGCAATAATCTTATATAGAGAACTATAATAAATTTCTTTTTCTCCTTAGAACAAATGAAATGATACTTTACTTAGAAGCTACACATAGTCTATACCCACTTATATGAGGCTCTAATCAGCTGTATAATTGACCAAAATTTGAAAAAGCTTGTAGTATCATAAAGCAGATAGAGTTTTGAGTAGACTTGTTAACTGAATACAGAAGGACTTGCTATCAAATAATACCTAGAAATGTTTCTGTGCAATTGTGGGATAACAATACCCTTATGCAATTTCTATTATTTTTAAAAAGTAAAGTTATTATTTTAATAGGCTGTATAGTATGAGTCTTATTACTGACCTAGTTTAAACCCTATAAGTCAATTTAAATGTATTAATAAATGTGCAGTTTTGCAATCTTTAAGAAATGAAATATGCAAATAGAAGCTAAAGACTTTTAACTCCTGAGCACCCAAACATATTCATCAAACACAGATGGATATATTGTAGTATATATTAATTTATATTGTAAAATAAACACATTCACTTGCTTTTGAGATGTACTACTGTACAGGAGAAGGAGAATGAGTTTGAGAACCAATTCCTGGGTTTGAATGGCAATCCCCCAATTTACTGGCTGTATGCCCCTGAACAGATTATAAAATACTCTTCTCTAAAAATTGTCTATCTGGCAATGAGGATAGGAATCAACTAATATATAGCAAGAGTTGACATTTAATTTTTAATCTCTTTTCCTTTCATATGTAGAACACTATCATATAAATGCATATTAAGGAAACATTAAATAAGAGTATTATAAATTACAGCACTGTAAAATTTTCAGACTTCTATGATTCCAATGGTATATTTACATATATGATAACACAGATCCAGGATAGTTAAATAATTTGGCCAAGGTCACAAGCAGTCAAACTAGAAATAAAACTTGTTTCTCTAAACTTAAAGCCCAGTGTTTTTTCCCAGTTGCACCTTCTTTGGAAGTTGCACTCTTTATAAAATTCTTGTATGTAGCTTCCAGGTTAAGTAGTCTACCATAAAACACTGCTTTAGAAATGCTGTTTCTAACATAAATAAAATATTATGTCTAGTTCTCTCACTGGTTTACCTAGCAACCAGTTATAGTCAAAATATTTATATTTATTTCCACCTATTTCTTCTTCTCTAATACAGAAAGAGAAACATTGGCTATAATAAAGTTTCATAAAGATTTGATTCTAGAGTTATGCACTCGCATGCATCAACAGCATGGTAATGATTGAAAAAAATGGAAAGAGAATAAATGAGACTCAAGCTGGAAATTATAAAGTACCAATGAACTGGGAAAAAGACACATTAGGGAATTTATTTTAGATAAGACAGCAAAGAGTAAAACAAAATATTGTGCAAGCAACCTACAACTTTTTTTTTTCTGAAAATCTAAAAGGCATTGACAGAATGCCAACAAATTTTCATCACATAAAATCTAGGTTGGATATAATGCTCTGGGATATTCATTTGAATATTAAACATTAGTGAGAGAAAGTAGAATAGAGAAGGAAGTCTTCATTTTTCATTCCATTTAGAGATAAATTTAATTTTCTTCAGGTTGAGTGGTAGGATCTAAGAGAACTTTCCTCAAATCAGAAAGCCAATTCTATTAGCTGGAAAACACAAATAAAAGGTACCATGGCAAGTATTTCTTGCCATGAGACTACATCAGTTTTTCATGCTGAGAACTCCCTCCAATACATAATTTTCTTGAAATGTAGCACCCTCCACAATATTTGTATAAAAGTAGAAATCACCAATGTTGTGAAAATATTTCGTAAAGAGATACAGAGTCAATCATAAGAGGGAAGACTGTTCAAAGAGGTAAATTTGTTCAACCATTGTGGAAGACAGTGTGACAAATCCTTAATGATTTGGAACCAGAAATTCCATTTGACCCAGCAATCTCATTACTGGGTATATACCCAAAGGATTATAAATCATTCTACTATAAAGACATGCACACATATGTTTATTGCAGCACTATTCACAATAGTAAAGACTTGGAACCAACCCAAATGCCCATCAATGATAGACTGGATAAAGAAAGTGTGGCACGTATACACCATGGAATTCTATGGAGCCATAAAAATGGATGGGTTCATGTTCTTTGCAGGGACATGGATGAAGCTAGAAACCATCATTCTCGGCAAACTAACACAGGAACAGAAAACCAAACACTTGATGTTCTCACTCATAAGCGGGTGCTGAACAATGAGAACACACGGACATAGGGAGGGGAACATCACACACCAGGGCCTGCTGGGGGATGGGGTACTAGGGGAGGGATACCATTAGGAGAAATATCTAATGTAGATGATGAGTTGATAGGTGCAGCGAATCATCATGGGACATATATACCTATGCAACAAACCTGCACTTTCTGCACATGTATCTCAAAACTTAAAGTATAATTAAAAAAAAATGCATTCCATTCCTCTAAGTTTATGGATTTAAAGTTGAGCTCAAAATATATATACTTTTATGGTAATTAAATGCAAATTTTAATTCACTAGGGTGGGTGGAAATATGTGTGTTCTATTCCAGATGAGAATTCTCAGTCATGTTAAGAAAGTGGGAATAAATGCAATAAAGCTTCCCTAAAAGAAAATAGTGATAACAAAGTTTTGAAGTCTAACAATTGTAATTATATATTGAAGCACAGGAGGACCAAGTTTACTCATTTTTCATATTACTTTGAACAACTATTTTCTGTCTAATTATATGAATTTGGAAAGGATTTTTCTGTAATCTAAAAATAATGTGTTGCCACTATAATATGAATTTTTTAAAAAGTTGTAATTATTATGAAATATATCCTCCACTATTTCCCAGACTTCTTTTTACATTTATCTAATTTTAATCATCAAAACTGTCCTATGAGGTTGGTATGATTGTTTACATTTTATATGTTATAAGGGTAGAAATTGAAGCTGTGTGATAAGTTAATTACTTGCAGAAAATAACACAGCTAGAATGAAAGTGACGTCGGTTGTTTGCATTGTAAGTTCACTCTTTCCACTGTTATGTTTTAAAGACTTCTATTTAATTCTTATTTAAAAAATAGTTTAAGAAGGCAGATATTACTTCCTCTATTTTAGAGGATTTTATTATAAAGACTACTTTAGTAGAAGTTACATTCCCAAAAAGAGAACAGAGGTAATTGCAGGTTACCTCTGTTATAAGTACATTAGCAAATGTAATCGCTGCTATGTTTCTTATAGGATAAGTGTATAGTGCCATTCAATATTCTTCCCATTCTCTTTTCTTCATAGTTGGTAATTTTGTTTTAATAAAATCTCAGAATCTTAGAGCTGAAAGACATCAAAAATTCGCCAAAGCAATAGGGGAATCCACTATTCCTCTCTTTCTGCCTTAGCTTACTCATCTGAAAAATGAGAATAGAATACTTATATAAGAGGATTTTACAATGATTGAGTTATACTGTATATTAACATATCTAGAATAATTCCTATTATGTAATGTGCACTTTAGAAAGATATTTTTATCTAGGTTGAAAATATAAGTAACTTTCTTAGAGTTCAGATGAAATTTAAAGTAACTCAGAACAAATATATTTAAAAAGTAATTTAGCTTTCTGTTAATCAATGAGTTATAGAGTTCTAATGCTGGTACTTCAAATATACATACATGTTCTTCTACTGATAATTGTTATTATGTGGTCCAAGGCTTATGATGACAAAATGTGGATCTTATGAACCTTACATTTCCAGAACAAAACCATTGTTTGGCTATGTACCAGAACTCGGGAAGTGTTTTAATATGCAGAAGGTTCTTTGTTGTATTAGTTATATTGATGTGAACTAAACGGCTTTAATAAGAATGATTACTTTATAATAATATACTTAAAATTTTACAGGATAAAAATGTTGCAGTATTGAAAAATACAAAAGAAAAATGATCAAAAATAAAAATACGTATGAGTTTAAAATACAGAAAAGGAGATTATAAAAATGAGTCATAATCAAACAGGTGATTTTTTTTTTATTTTATTTTTGAAAGAAAGAAAAAGAGAGGAAAGAAAGTGAGAGTGAAAGAAAGAAAAAAAAGCAAACAGGTGATTTTAAAGCTAATTCTGGGCATTTAACTTATATTTGTCTCACACTTGTAATCCAGTACTTTGGGAGGCAACAGAGGATGGATTGCCTGAGGCCAGGAGTTAGAGACCAGCCTGGCCAACATGGTAAAATCCTGTCTCTACT
The DNA here is from genome assembly GCA_963573385.1 of Cacajao melanocephalus. Taxonomy (NCBI): domain Eukaryota; kingdom Metazoa; phylum Chordata; class Mammalia; order Primates; family Pitheciidae; genus Cacajao; species Cacajao melanocephalus. The sequence continues at coordinate 2,425 of CAUYLG010075969.1, read as the reverse complement.
AAAAAAAAAAAAAAAAAAAAAAAAAAATTAGCTGGGCTTGGTGGTGAGCATCTGCGATCCCAGCTACTCAGAAGGCTAAGGAACAATAATCACTTGAACCCAGAAGGCAGACATTTCAGTGAGCTGAGATTATGCCACTGCATTTCAGCCTGTGCGACAGAGCAAGACTCTGTCTCAATAAATAAATAAATAAGAAATTATATTTGTCCTTTTACATAACTATAAATTATAAAACCTCCAATGAAACAACGATTTCCCATTTTTACTTTATTTCTCATCTTAAAATACATGCGTAAGAGTAATAAATACAATAAAAGTAGCAAAATCCCATAATTAATAATAGAGAATTAGACATCTGAGATTAGGAAGATTAGTCAAAGGCAGATTAGTTGCCTCAATGTGTAGTATCATAAGGGTGTCCAGAATTATTATATATCCTAAGAAATTATTTCTCTAACATTTATAAAAAGCAATGTGTGTGATGGGAAAAGAGAGACAAATTTAAATATGTATTTGTTTGCTTCAGGTTTCTCAGAGAACTAACTTAATGAGGCAAATCATTTGATGTCATTATAGGAAGGCAGAAGGTAGAGTGTTCATGCCTCTTTCCCAAGGCATGAGGTCCTGGAATGTTAATAGTTTTCTCCTCCAGGTATTCCATCCAAGAACCACCAAGGGAACTTGGCCCTTATTTATTTTAAGAGAACTTCACGAAGGGCTTTTGATTGGCCTCATTGCCTGACTTAAGCAGTGCCTGTATCAGTTGATTTTATATATATTATTTTTTAGGAAAAATTGTTAGGAAAAATAGTTTTCAACAGTTTTGTATAATACAAAGTATGTATTAAATATTTAAATATATTATGTTCTGTTTTATAAACTAGATTATATTCAGTGCAGATTATATTTTATCCTACTATTTTCATTGTTATTCTTCTTGAATAGCACCAGCCAATCTTAAGAAGGGAATTTCTGTATTACCTTAGTTCACAAAAGGGAAGACAAGGCGTCTTTTTTCCTTGAGAATATCGTATACAGTTTTCTTTCATTCTCTAGAAAGAAATTTTCTATTCATCTTACCATTTGTGATTGTAAATATAAAAGTTCTTGATAACTCAGCAGAAGAATAGGTTAAAACTACCCCCAACAAAATCATCAATTAGTAAATAAAAGAATAAATTTATATAAATAAAATTAAAAATTACACATGTAAAAGCTGAATATAGTATGTAGTAATGTTAGCAATATTGTGCCGATGTTCTAGTTTTGATCATTATATTACTGTTATGTAAGAGATTATCATTGAGGAAGGCTGGGTGCAGGACACATAGAACTCTCCTATTTTGTACTTCCATGTAGAGTTTAAAATTATTTTGACATACAAAGTTTTTGTTTTCAATGTTAATGTAATACAGTGATAACATACTTAAAATTAGAATATTTTACTCCTAGGAGGACTCAGTCCATATGTTAAGATATCAGATCATAAATGGCCATTCACCATAATATTCATGATTTTCAACACATACGTCTTTCTGTTACAGCCAAACCTCCCCATCAATGCTGTCACTAAGTGAGCTTGAAATAGAAGGGAAATTATTACACCCGGGAAACTACTTCAGTAATCTTTTGTGCTTAGTTCTAGAAAATAACCAGGTGGTCCAGAATATCTTTCTGAATTAATTGAGGGATTGCAGCCCAATTGTGTTTTCTTAACTAAGCTCTCTGATCCTTGTTTCATTATTCTGGCTCTGAAATATACCTAATTACATTAAACTAACTCCCATCAAGAAGTCATCAAAAGGATTCTAGATTGTCATTTATTTTCAAAACACTTTTATCAATATAAATGCTAAGAACAAAAGTCATTGTAAAGATCATATGAGATAATATATGTGAAAACACTTTATAAACTCTAAAGCAAAACATATATTAAGATGCTGCAGTCATTTTTGTATGAATCATCAGTATCATCTTCAGAATTAATCCTGAATGTGATAGAATGAGGTTTCTGGTCTCTCACATTTTGTAGACAGGGTTTTACAATACCTAAATGAGTTTGGACAATCCTCAACCTGCATTGTCTTGTTTTTCTACGAGAACAGGAATAATGAATCTGAGATGACTGTGAAGATGATATTACATAATTATGTTAAATTATCTAGAGCAATTGTTAACATATACAGTGCACTTAATTACAATGTGTTTCATTCCCCATACTTCCTACAAAAGGCCCTCATTTGACAATGACTCCAATATTCCTTAAGAACTGTATCCTGGAGATCCAAGATGGCTGATTAACAACAGCTCAGGATTGTAGCTCCCAGTGAAAGCACAGAGAGCGAGTGGACGCCGCAATTTCAGACGAATTTCTGTGGCCCACAAACTGGGAGATTCCCGGCGGAGGAGCCACACGTGTCGCCAG
>CAUYLG010075968.1:0-12358 GCA_963573385.1 Cacajao melanocephalus | reverse complement strand
TCTTTTCTTTTCTTTTCTTTCTTTCTTTCTTTCTTTCTTTCTTTCTTTCTTTCTTTCCTTTCTTTCTTTTTCTTTCTTTCATTCTTTTTCTTTCTTTTTTTCTTTCATTCTTTCTTTTTCTTTCTTTCTTTCTTTCCTTCTTGCCTTTTTTCTTTGTTTTTCTTTCTTTTTCTTTCTCTCCTTTCTTCTTTCTTTCCTTTCTTTCCTTCCTTCCTTCCCTCCTTTTCTTTCTTTCTTTCTCTTTCTTTCTTTTTCTGTCTTTCTGCCTCCCTCCCTTCCTCCCTTCCTTCCTTCCTTCTTTTTTTTTTCTTTTGACACAGAGTTGCACTCTGTCACCCAAACTGGAGTGCAGTGGGACATGATCACAGCTCACTGCAGCCTCAAACCCCTGGGCTCAAGCCATCCTCCTGCCTCAGCCTCCTCCCAAGTAGCTGGGAGTACAGGCACATACTACCACACTCAGCTATGTTTTTATTTTTTTCTTTGTAGTTATGGAGTCTCACTATGTTGCCTAGGCTGCTCTCAAACTCCTGGCCTTGAGCAGTCCTCCCACCTCAACCTCCCAAAGTGCTAGGATTATAGGCATGAGCCACTGTGACTGGCCTGCAAGACTTATTTTGATCTAGGCTTGGGAATCACACTATGTCATTTAGTCAAGTGTGAGGTTCAGAATATGTCACAGTTCCAGGGGAGGGGTTTATACTAGGTAGCGTATACTAGAACATATGGTTCACTGGGGGGCGGGGCATCTTTAGAGATTAACTATGAGAGTGAGTCTCATTATTCATGAGTATTCAGCAATAGTGGGCACTAAGGTGAAAAAGTATAAAACTTAACAGTGCCTTACCTCCAACCCTCAATAGTTTTCTAGTTGACATCTTAAAAGTTACTTAAGTCAAACAAAGGCAAACATTACTTATTGATATTCTTCAAAGGTACCAAAGGTGAAATGGGCATGATGGGACCTCCAGGCCCACCAGGACCTTTGGGAATTCCTGGCAGGAGTGGTGTTCCTGGTCTTAAAGGTAATAAACAGGGTTTGTTGCCAGACGTATGTGAGAGGGAAAATTAAGCATAGCTTTATGTCTATACAGAATACTTTAGATGACTGCTTTAAAATGAGCAATGCTTCCTTCTGTTTCTATGTAACATGACATTTAAATAGCTCTTGTTTTTGATTTGGTTGCATGCTTAGTTTGGATACCATGACACATGGTAAATGCTTAGCTGAAAATAACAAAATATAAGGATTAAGCATTCATTTTTTATAGTCAGCCTCTATTGTTGTCAAGGAAGTCCAGAAGGAGGGATTATTATCTGAGTGTAAAAGTGTGTATGCACTCAAGTAATTCATGGACTATGTTCAAGGTGCATAAGTGTTTTGAGTGGCCAGTGGCCTACTCAACTATGAAACATATGAAAAGTCTTTATATGCATTGATCTTCGATTGATAAAATTGACATGCATTGATTTTAGGTGATGATGGCTTGCAAGGTCAGCCAGGACTTCCTGGACCTGCAGGAGAAAAAGGTAGTAAAGGAGAGCCTGGCCTTCCAGGCCTTCCTGGACCCATGGATCCAAATCTTCTGGGCTCAAAAGGAGAGAAGGGGGAACCTGGCTTACCAGGTGAGTGAATGTATTTATTTATGAATGCTTTTCCTGGTATATCTGAAGTTTAATTTTTAAATAGCATGAAAAGTGACCTATAATACACAATTCACCAACAAAGGCACTTAAATGTGTCAAATTTTGGTAATAAATACTAATTTTCACTTGATTCATACTGTTTCACCAATCAACTTTTGTTTTACCTAACCACGAGTGAGGTTTTAAAATAGGCTTAGGCAGTCAACTACAAGCTTTCTAAAAAGTAATACAGGAAAAGGATATATAGCCACAATCACTTGGAAAACAAATTTTGGTGTTTAGGAAATTTGCTAGTCCTTTTCATTTTCTTCTCCTTAAAACTAGATGAGGATGAATGGTACATTGTTGTACTGCTATATTTTGATAGCTATATCATACTTGGTTTTTAAATACAGTTCACTGTTATTTTACGTTGGCAGAATAAACAAGTATTGGAGTACGAACAGCCAAGCTCAGCCCCGGGGGGAAGTCACTGAAAGTAGATCTAGGGAACAATTGTGTCATTAGAGTTATTTTATTAGAAACAAATATGGCGTAAAGTATAACATGGAGTTAAAAATTTTTTTAGAAACCCTTTTCCTTTCTATAGAAGTATAACATGTACATAACAAAACATCATAAAATATGGATAAGTATAAATCATTATGTAAAACACTTAGCACTCAATCTATATAGAATAGCTTTTCAAGCAATATAGAATGTTAAAACTAGATATATCTGTGTATCTGCAGCTTATATTAAAGTTTGTGGTTCTTTTCATGTTCTATCCATCAGTGTTGTCAATTCATGTGTATGTATAAGTGTATGTGAATGTACACAGATCTTATCAGTTCCCCTATGAGCAGGATTTGGTGGGATTTTTCCTCAAAAAAGAGTTAAAATATTAATGCAGTTCTGTATATAGTCAAGAAAGAGGCAGGGGCATCTAATTTGTTACGGTTGCTAAAATGAAATGTCTTTCTTGGCTGACCCCTTCGAATGCTTCTTTTCTGTTTTAATTATGCTTCCTGTATAATAGGGCCAGTAAACTATACTTGACCTTTACTATATATAGTCTTATTAAATATAGTCAGAATCTAAGAGATAACCTAGAGATTATCTGTCCTTATTCCTTATTTCTTCATTTTCACTTGTAAGAAAATGAGGCCCAGATTGAGTGCTCTGAATTTTTTGATGGTAGGTAAATAAAAAGTGAAGGATTTTTGTGTAAGTCCAGTGGTAATAGCTCATACTATATCAGAATATCACCAGTTCCTCTAATTCACTTACAGTTTAACACTTGAGCAGCTTGCTTTGCCAAAGTTATTTCATTGATTAATAGTATCAGCCTAACTTGTCTCTTTTACTCATTCTTGGAAGGTATACCTGGAATTTCAGGGCCAAAAGGTTATCAGGGTTTGCCTGGAGACCCAGGGCAACCTGGACTGAGTGGACAACCTGGATTACCAGGACCACCAGGTAAGTGTGACAGGCCATTTATTTGTAGCAATTGCTTACCTGACACTGAATCCTGGATAAATATGTGTTTTTCATGTTTGAAGATGCTGTGGATTTGGTCATGGTAATAAACTTGGGTAGCTACTGAAATATGGAGCTCACTTTTGACAAAAATATTGTCATTTGGCTCTAGTTTCAACAGTCAAGATTTATAGGATATTTTGCCTTGATTATTCAGTTTCTTCTTTTTGTGGCAGCAGGGTATACACAGAATCAGAAGTGTGATCCAAGTAAGGTGTTGTGCTTTGTTTACATTCATTGTAAAGTATATAAATGAGACAATTATGTAATGAGAGCCTGAATAATTCACCTTGCCCTGTTTTTTTTGTTGTTGTTGTTGTTTGTTTTTGCTTTTTGCCTTTAGACAAATCAGTCATTAAATCATGTAAAACAGATGGCTATTGATTCTTTTTTTTAATTTCTAGGCATGAAAATTTCACAAATTCTCTTGGTAGTCACAGCATTAATCACTCTTATAGTCAACATTTTTTTTATTCCTAATAAAATTTTTTTTTGTTGCTTCTTAAACCACTTTCTTTTAGTTTGTTTCCTAAGGAAATAAAGAGCAGCTGGTCCCCATTCTTATAAAGTCTCTTAAGTTCAGTTATTTGCTCTAAACTCCACACCACATGACCTTGATGTGTTGGAAAGAAACTCCCTTGCTATCTCTCCCTCGCATCTTCTGCATTCTCTTTTCCAAGTTGGAAGTCATTGTGAAAGAAACATAAAAAAGGTTTAAGGCAATACTGTGGTCTTAGGAAAAAAACCTAGATGACATCACAGAGCTCAAGCACGTATGTGATAGGAAAAATGTACAGAGTAGCCATGCCTGTTGGGGGTCACTGCCCAGCATCTTTCCACCATCTCTAATCTCTCCCTGGCCCTAACGTGATAAACTGTATCATGGCAGGTTACCACCTTTTCTCTTCCTGATCTCATATAATCAGGCTCTACATGAGAAGCCCATTTCTGAATTTTTTAAAAAACAGACTTCTTATATTGGATTTATCTGTGAAAATACATTAAGGTACTTGTACATATACAACAAATAGTACTTCAGGTGATTGGAATTGTTTTAGGGAAAGAAACAAGGTGTTCTGGTAACTTAAAAAAATTTTTTTTAATAAAAGGTTATATTAAGAGACCTCTATTACCATGGTTATGTGTTCCCAAGGAGATGTTTTATGTTGGGTTATATATGTGGACCTTAATCACATATTAAGATTCTGTCTAATACCATGTTTGCATTTAATTACTATCCATTCCATGAAATCAGACAACTCTAATATTGCTATATTGTCTTAATTTTACCAATTTGACTTTTCTAGGTCCCAAAGGTAACCCTGGTCTCCCTGGACAGCCAGGACTTATAGGACCTCCTGGACTTAAAGGAACCATTGGTGATATGGGTTTTCCCGGTGAGTGATGAAAATCTCCCAAATATTTAGTCCCATTAATGAAAGGTGGCTCAATATCTCTTTTTTTGTCAGAAAAGAGACTGGTGTTGACAGAATCAGACTGAAACAATATCTGAGGTAATCAGTAGGTAGAGCTATCTTGTTACACAAATATTTAAGATGGGAATTAAGGGACAATGTTTTAGAAACCTTATAAGTTAGAATTCACAAACATCTTCTCTCCAGCTATATTACTTTTTATTTAAACTTCCTTTAAAAGTAGGCTTTTATATAATTCTGTTTGTGAGGCTCATTATTACATAAGTTAGAGTTTCCAGAGTTTCTAAAAAATCTTTCTGCTTGGTCATATGCGTATAAGATAAGCCACAAGTAAAGCATAGTTTGTAAAATATTATATATTACATATTTTAAACAGGGCCTCAGGGTGTGGAAGGGCCTCCTGGACTTCCTGGAGTTCCTGGACAACCTGGCTCCCCAGGATTACCTGGACAGAAAGGCGACAAAGGTGATCCTGGTATTTCAGGCATTGGTCTTCCAGGTCTTCCTGGTCCAAAGGTAATCACAATTTAGGCATATACTTGAGCAGATATGAATTTTTTTAAATACTGTACTCATTCTTAAGTTTTCATTAAACAAACTATAAAATGACATAGTATATTCTGGATAAGAGATTTATTCCTTTTCTTTTCTCTTAGATGATTAGAAGATATGTTTTTAGGGTTTGTGGCCAGTCCAAAAAAAGAGGGAAAACTTTCTGGTTTCTTTGTTTTTCTTCTATATTAATTTCTGTGTATTCTTCAGTAATCTAAATGCCTAGTTTTGTGTGGTCTCCTTATCCCTTTTTAGTGATGGAGTTGTTGGTCTTTGTCCTAATATTATTATTATCTAATTTGAAAAGACTTACAAAGTGACAAACAGTTAATGATAATGTAGTAGTATTCTTAACTGCATGTCTGAGATAGTCCTCCGAATACAGTTTTACAGTTCCCTCTACTTCACTCTTCAATGTGAAAACTTTGGTGGTGTTTCTCAAGAAATCCAATTTAGAATTTGTTTCAGAATCACTGGATATAACACGAATTTGACAATTGTTTAGTTCCATGTCAAAAGGTAGTGACTCCCTTAATCGTGAAGTGAGACCACAGACCTAAATAGTATTAGAAAAGGAATTTTGGTACTCAGTTTTCATGGAATTAGTGAAAGTTCCCACTGAAACAAGAATGTACTGAATTATATGCAAAGATATTTTTCTTTTAATAGTATATAAAAATATTTTGATGGTCTAGTTGATCAATGTCTTATAAAGAGATAAGAGAAGTTTCTGCATGTTAATTCCCATTTAACAATGTAAAGTTTCTTGAACTGAATTTTAGTTTTCTCTGTTATGTTTCTATATTACCAGTAACATATGAATATACAATTTTATTAAAAAATAATATACACATATAAAGAGTAAGAGTGAAAATCTTCATGCCCCATCCTGTTTTTACCATTCCTTTCCTCATAGAGGCTCACTGTCAATACTTGATATATAAATTTGAATTCTTGTTCTACACATTTATATTTATGCATATAGAATTTGAGATGTTTTCTATGCATTGTATATATGTAGAATCATATGCATGCTATTCTGTACCTTGTTTTATCACTTACCCCTTTTTATTTCTTTTTTCAATATGTCTTAGACAATTTCTTTGTCGTCATACATTATATCTGTGGAGATGTATATATAGTTGTTCGTACTGTATAGCTTCATAAAAGTGAAGTTGTTGGATCACAGGATAAGTGCATTTAAATTTCTGGCTTTTTAAACTTTTATAATAATGTAACATATGAATTTGATTTTAAAATACAACCAGTATGAAAAGATGTAAAATAAAAAGTCTCCTTTTAACATGTTCACAAACCCCAAATCCCCAGTTCTTCTTCTCCAGGGTAACCACTTTTAGTATTTTCTCATGTATTCTTCCAGAAAAGTTTTGTAAATGCATTTATCTGCATGCATATGTGATATTTCATCAATTTTAATACTCCTTTTTTACATCTAAAATGCCTAATATTAGAATGCATCTTGTTATGATGGAAAGCATGTTATTATTAAAATTGGAAATATTTTTCCCCAATTATTAATGATGCTAGACCTTCCAAATGTAGGTGTTTTCTCATATTTTAATTTATATACACAAAATAATACTATACATCTGCTCTGTACCTAGCTTTCATCACTTAGTAAATCTTGGCAAACCTTTCTTTGTCAGCCTATAAATATATGCCTTATTATTTTTCATAATTATATAGCATTTTTGTGAGGTTCACTATAATTAATTTAGGCATTTTGAATACTAAAATTATTTCTAGGTTCATGATTACAAACATATTATGCACTGAAGATCCTTATCCATATCTTACATATGTATCTTAAGAATCTTTGGTAAATATCACCATAGAATAAATTTTGAGCAGAGTTGCTAGAACCAGCGTATATGTTCCTTTTTAATATCTATGATTACTGCCAAATTTTCCAATTAAGTAATTCTACACTTCTATACTTTCATGATTAGGATAAGACATTTTTTCCTCATTCTACAAATATTGGGTATCAATTTTAAATTGTACCAACCTAATGAGTGAAAAGTAGTGTATCATTATTATTTATATTTGAATTTTCCTGATTACAAGTGGGGTTTCAGATGTTTTTAACTCTTTTGTAAATTATCTATTCATACTGTTTGCCTCACAATTTTAGGAGAGGACTTGGTTATATATTTCCTACTGATTTCTAAAGGTACCTTATAAATAGTGAAGATGCATCCACTGTCTGCTATATTTGTTGCAAATGTTTTCTCCCAGTTAGTTGTTTTATAGCATTGTTTACTGGGTATTTCATTATGTAGATGTTTGAAATTCTTACATAGGCAAATTGTGTACTTATTTATTTATTCATAAAATATCTATTGAGTATGTATGATGTACCAGGTACTGTTTTAGGTGCTTGGAGATACAGCTTGAACAAAACAGACAAACTTTTACTACCTGCATGAGCTTATATTTAGTTAAGGAGACATACAATAAGCAAAATAAATAAGTCTGTATTATGTTAGAAGGTGACAAATCTCATGATGAAAAGTAAAACAAGGCTTGATGATAGGAATTTCTGTAAATTGTTATATTTTTAAATAGGTTAGTAAGGGAAAGTCTCTCTGATAAGATTGAGAGTAAGAGAGTAAATCATACAAATCTCTTAGTCTGCAGTAAGAGAGTAAATCATACAAAAACCTGAGGCGGGAGCATACCTGACATGTTTGTAGAATATAAATAAGGCCAGTATGTTAAACAGAATAAGTGAGGTGAAACTAAGTAGGAGATGAGATTAGATTGGTAATTGGGGAAAGATTATTTAGGGCCTTAAAGATCATCATAGTAGGGGCTTTTACTCATGAGTGAATTGGGGAGCAAAAAGAGTTAACATGATTGTACATTAATTTTAAGAAATATCACGGCAACTGTTTTGGAAAGAGATCATAGAGGAACAAGGATGAAAGCAGGGAAACCAGTTATGATAATATTTAAGTAATGCCGGCTAATGATGTTGATGGCTTGGATCAAGGTAGTGGAAGGGGAGGTGATAAGAAATGGCTAGATTCTGAATATATTATATATGTCAAGCCAGGAAGATTTTTGTATGGAATACGAGAGAGAGTAGTCAAGAATGACTCCAGTTTTTATCCTGAGCAACTAGAGTGGAGTTGCTGTATACTGACATAGAATAACTTCGAAAAAACAGGTTTAGTGAGAAAGATCAGGAGCATAGTTTTCTGATTGTTCATATTTTCTTGCTGAAATAAATTCATCAATTGAGTGGGAGAGGGAGAAAGAGGTAAAGAAGATTTGAGGCCTGTCATATAGACTTTATGGGTTTTACTGAAAAAATAATTTTCTATTTATGAAGACTTCTACATCCTGAGATTATAAAAATAGATTTATATATTTCTTACAGGATTTTCATGGTTTTCTTCTTTACATTTACAATTTTAATCCATCTGAATATTTCTGTATGTTGTATGAGGTGGGAAACTAACTTTATTTTTTTTCAAAATAAATCACCAGTTGACCCAGCCTCATTCGCTACAAACTCTATTTACTCACTGATATAAAATTCTATGTAAATTTATTTTCCAAATTTATTCATCCATATTTTTTCTGGAATCAGTGAATTTTAACATTTTTATAATGGAACAAAAATTACCATAATAAATTGTCTCTGGATTTATAATAGATAGTAGCAGAAAAATATGTTTTAATTGGTAAATGTCCAAGGTATATTCAACTCTGCAAGCAAGAGATTAGATTTTAGTTTTTCTGTGTGACTTACAAGTTATTTCAGTAAGCAAATTTTACACTAAATCTGGAAACTTACAAAGATGATATTGTAGAAATAATGTAAAGTAGCATGTCGTTTCTTTCAGATGGTATTATTATATCTTAAAATAGTGACATGTTGAAAAAATAAGGTTTTTAGCTCAGTTCTACATTAGATACAGGTGATCTTTGCTTTGCACAGTTATGATATGCACAAATTTCAGTTATCATGACTTAAATAACACCAATCCACAGCAATATTGTTTAAATTTTAGTTGCTATGTTATATTAGTTTTTCAGTTTATAAATCACCATCTAAATAACAGATGTCCATTACAATCATTGGACAGTAATTTCACTTCTTTCAAATTCTGTCACTAATTAGTAACCATGCATCTGTTCAGTTCATGCACTGACAGCAAAGCATTTAGTTGTGTCACCTCCTTGTCTTCCAGTGATAAACCAATGTGACATTTTACAAAAATGGATAATCAAAAGAGAAAATTCGCCAACAAAGAAGAAAGTGCAGGAAATAAAAGGAAAGAGATAACACGAGAAGTAAAGTTTGAATCTAAAGTAAATGGGGTTATAGAAGAAATAGCCAACCATAGAAATGTAGGCCCTGCCACCATTGGAGAGACTCTAGATATGCAGCTAAGGAACTTATTGAAGGCAAACTTAGCAACATAAATGAGGAAAGTAGCACTGATGAAAAGGATGAAGATGTCACAGAGGAAGTGTTCCAATCAAAAATTTTACATTAAAGGAAATCTTGGAGATATTTTACAAGTTTGAAAGTATAAAGGTTAACATGTTGGAAGCTGATCTCAGTTTAGAAACAGTGAGACAATTTCTGTGCCAAGGCATAGAAAAGATGTGTGCTCTGTACTGTAAGTTGTACAACAAGAAGAAGGGAGACACTGTTCAAATTACTCTAGATAACTTTTTTACAACAAAATAAAACACTTTATTTCTCAATGTTTCTAGTATTTTAAATTAGCATTTACTAAATATTTGTTTTACTATTTTTTATTTCTTTATACATGTATATTTGACATTAAAAGATATTTTAGTGTTTTGATAACATCTTTAAAGGTTATAGAATAATCACATTTCCCCCCATTGATTATTAAGATCACTTTACATAATTTTGGTTTGCGTTTGCATTTTTTTCTGTTCCACACTACCTATATTATAAATAAAGGGAAGAAGAAAAGTTTTAGGAAATATAATAGTATGATTGAAGGATAAGAAGTATAAGAGAAATTTCTGTAATTACTGAGTTGTTAAGAAATAGGGAGAGTAGTAAAATATCAGATAAGTAGTTTGTTTTATTGATGTCACTGTTTATGAAACAACATCCCTGTTAGTCAAGAAGCATGATTAATATAGTGTACTGAAAGCCCCAGACAAGGAATCAGTAGGCAGCGATTTGAGTCCTGGGTTTGTGTACATGGCCTTGATAAGTCACTTAATTCTTCAGTATCTTCACTAACTTGTCCATAAAAAGTAGAAGAGAAAACATCCTACCTTTTGCAGTTATTGTGAGGTTTCAATGAGATTAAAACATGCTTCATAAAAAAGAAAAAGGAAAGAAACACTTGGCAAATTATAAAATATTGTATACATAGTATTTCTTTATATCTAAAACAAAAGGGCTAGAGTAGATGGCATCTAAGATTTCTGGAATTCTCAAATATAATGACTAAGGAACTATATGAATCTGTAATGTCCTTTTAATATGGTATAATAGTTCTAAATTTCATCACTCTTTAAAATCTAATCATTCTTAATATTCATCCCTTTCATAATCCCTGATGGCTTTTTTTTTTTTTTTTTTGCTGAAATTGACAAGTGTATCCTTAAATTCATATGGAAGTGCAAGGAACCCAGAAAAGTCAAAGAAATCTTGAAAAGAAAAGATTTGGAGGGCTCACTCTTCGGGATTTCAAAACTCACTACAAAGCTACAGTAATCAAGACTATGATACCAGCACTGGATAGACATAGAAATTGATGGAATAGATAAGAGTCCAGAAATATACCCATACATTTTTGGTCAACTGATTTTCAACAAAGGTACCAAGACAATTTAAAGGGGGGTAAGAACAGTCTTTTCAACAAATGATGCTGGAACATGGATGCAGCTGGAGGCCACTATCCTAAGCAAATTAATGCAGAAGTGGAAAACCAAATAGCACATGTTATCACTTATTAAAGTTGGGAGCTAAGCATTGGGTACACACAGACACAAAGATGGCAACAATAAATTCTGGGTATTCCAAAAAGGGGTAGGGAGTGAGGGAAGTGTTGATAAACCACCTGTTGAGTACTATGTTGACTACTTGGCAATGGGAATATTAGAAGCCCAAACATCAACATCATACAATATACCCATATAACAGACCTGTGTATGTAAACCCTGGATCTGAAATAAAAAACAAAACAAAAATCAAAATGCTGGGAAAAGAAGATATCTATGGGCAAAAGAATGAATCTGGACCCCTATCTCCGACTGTATACAAAAATTAACTCCAAATTGATTACTGACCTAAATATGAGAGCTAAGCCATAAACATATTAGGGTAAAAGATGAATAAATTCTTGTGACTTTGCATTAGGTAATGATTTCTTAGCTATGAACTAAAAGCACAAACAACTAAAGAAAAAATAAATTGGGCTATATTAAAATTTAATGTGTTTTTCGCTGCAAATGATACCATCAAGAAAGTGAAAAGACCCCTCACAGAATGAAATAAAATATTTGCAAATAATATATGAGATAAAGGATTTATATACAGAATATATGAAGAATTCTTATAATTTGATGGAAAGCAAATAACTCAGTTTTTAAAAGTACACAAAGTGAATTGGGCCTAACAAACATACACAAAATATTATATCCAAGAAAAATACAGAATATACATTTTTGCAACTGCACATGGAACATTCTACAGAATAGACAATATATTAGGCCACAAAATAAGTCTTCATACACTTAAAAAGATTAAAACCATAGAGTATATATTTTTTAATTATGATGGAGTTAAATTAGAAATCAACAGCAGAAAATAAACTGGAAAATCTGCAAATGTGTGCAAATTAAACACGATACTCTTAACCAATGAGGCAAAGAAGAAATCATGAGGGTAATTAGAAAACATAATGTCTTTTTTTTTTTTTTAACAGAGTCTTATTCTGTTACCCAGGTTGGAGGGCAGTGGGGTGGTTGTGGGTCACTGCAACCTTTGCTTCCCAGGCTCAAGTAATTCTCGTGCCTCAGCCTCCTGAGTAGCTGGGATTACAGGCACATACCATCATACCCAGCTAATTTTTTTTTATTTATTTTTATTTTTTTATTTTTGAAAGAAAGAAAAAGAGAGGAAAGAAAGTGAGAGTGAAAGAAAGAAAAAAAGAATGTAAGAGAGAAAGAAAGAG
>CAUYLG010075967.1:0-36566 GCA_963573385.1 Cacajao melanocephalus | reverse complement strand
AGTTTGTGTCCTTTGTAGGGACATGGATAAAGCTAGAAACCATCATTCTCGGCAAACTGACACAAGAACAGAAAATCAAACATCACATGTTCTCACTCATAGGCAGGTGTTGAACAATGAGAACACATGGACACAGGGAGGGGAGCATCACATACTAAGGTCTGTTGGGGGGAACTAGGGGAGAGACAGTAGGGGGTAGGGAGGTTGGGGAGGGATAACATGGGGAGAAATGCCAAACATAGGTGACAGGGGGATGGAGGCAGCAAACCACATTGCCATGTATGCACCTATGCAACAATTCTGCATGATCTGCACATGTACCCCAGAATCTGAAGTATAATTTTTATATATATATATATATATATATATATATGTATATGTATATTAAAACAGTGTCAAACTAGGCTCTCACTTCTTGCACACTGAAGCATGTACTGCATTCATGCATGCATACACACACACACACACACACAAGTACACATTATCTGACTAATAATGCAAACACATCAAAAATATTTATTTATAGATTAGCAGGTCAAATGGTAGCTCTCTTCACCTCAAATTTCCCTAAAATTGGAACTCTTACTGGGGAGGGAAAACATAATCCATTATACAGTGTTCAAGTGGTTAAGGTAGGAAGTTTATTTAGACAATCCCAGTAAGGTAGATAAATAACTAGCTCACATTTCATTACTGTAGCTTATTTTCTGGAAACTGCAGAGAAATTACTATAAGAATTAAGAGAGCTACATGAATACAAAACATGACAAAAACTAATAAAATCCTTTGATCATATGTGAAAAGTTAAAAGGAAATAGGGCCTTCTCAGGCCACTACTGTCCTCCACCTGGCCAGTCATAGCCTCCCTCAAATGCAAATCCATCTTCAAAAGCCATGTCATTTACTGCCAGGTTTATGGAGAAATAGTCATCTCTACACACATACATTTTCCACACATCACCTCTTGGGTATGTCTGCTTCATCTCTGCAGTTCTCCTTCCTATGGCAGTTGCTCTACTTCTCTTTCTCCATCTCAAATTTCTTCATTAAGCCTCTCCAGCCTTCTCTTCCTTCTCCAACATATAATTAAATGCTATAGGCCCACCTACCACACTAGGAAATCAAAAGTTATTCACAAAAAGAAAATGTAAACCCAATCTGTTACCAAGATCTGCCCACCAATATTCCTGGGTGTATCTGGATTGGATGAAAGCTAGCATCAATCTGGTACTAAGCAAACTGCCCTCTCTGTTCTACATCCTCATCATGACTACTTAGCTCCTCTCATCCTTTACATCTCAGCACAATTACCACTTGCAAAGAAATGCTCCTCTGAATTATTCAACAGAGTCAAAGCTTTGTTTTATATTGCCCTTAGGCCCATGTGCACCTCTTTGGTAACACAACAAGTTCTGACAGTGTTTTGTGTAACTGTGCTTAATGTCCACTGCATACACTAGACAACACAAAGCATAAAGGCAATAGTACTACCTCTTGTTTTCTTATCACCACCCCAAAATCTAGTACACTGTCTAGAATATAAAAGATGCTCAATTAATATTTCTTGAATGAATGAAAAGTTGAATGAAGAAATAAATATGTCTATGTGTATGGATTTATGCAGTCTGTGTTTATAAATAATATTTCCAAAGACTTGGTATTAAGAAAAAGCTTTTTAAAAATTACCCAAACATGAACTAAAATAAAACATTATAGTCTTCAATAGATGTTGTATCACAGTCATAGAATCGGAAGTGGCTGAGGATCTGAATTTATTCACTCCTAGTGTGACTATCCACATTTCCTGAAATAGTCCCAGGTTTGTATCTCAGTACGATTTTTAAGAACACTCTTTCCTCTCAAAATTATTTTAATTTGATCGACAAATTACATAATTACCTTGCTTGTCATGAAGTGAATTCTTGGGTTCTAGCCCTGGGTCACTGTCTTAGTTCATTCAGGATGATATAACAAACATACCATAAACTAGGTGGCTTATAAACAAAACAAATGTATTCCTCCCAGTCCTGAGACTGAGAAATCCAAGATCAAGATGCTGGGAGATTTGGTGCCTGAAGATCTGCTCTCTGGTTCACAGATGGCACCTGCTAGCTGTGTCCTCACATGGCAGAAAGGGCAAATGAGCTCCCTTGGGCCTCTCTCATAAGGACACCGATCCCATTCCTGAAGGGAATTTTTTCTTATGAACTAATCACCTCTCAAAAGGCTTCACTTCTTAATACCATCACCCTAGAGGCTAGGATTTCAACATATGAATCTGAGGAGGAACACGAACACTTGGACCATAGCAGTCACTTTGTGAAATGTGCGCTCCCCCATGAGAGAGGTCTATTCTAGGGTTCCAAATCTAGATATTTATTTTCTCTCCACATATATATGAAGACTGTGGACAAAATACTAATCTACTGAAATATAAAAGCACTGAAATTTTGAAGCATCTTGTTGAGTTTAGGGAAAAATTATCAGGTAGGATAAATATCAAATGTGATGCAGTCCGTCTTGAAATATTTAAATTCCAAAACAGGACATTACATTATGCATAGGTCCCCAATTGCAATTTGACAGTCTGAGCTTCATATTTTTATCCTACTATTGTATTCAGTGATTCACTGCACTTTAGCAGTTGGAGTGTTCCCTACTAGAGCTGGCCCCAATTCAAAATTTAGTTAAGTTGCTCAGGGCAGAGATGTAAATGACCTACCGGGCCATTAAGTCCAAACCTCACAAGATTGATCTCAGAATAATGAACACTGCAAAAAACTTTAAAAATATGTTTCCTTTCATAAAATCTGGATACAATCCAAGAATAGTATTCAAGTGCTTAAATAATAGACAATAAGATAATAACACATTTGATTTGTTGTAAATAATTATTTAAAATTAATAAGTTAATGTATATAGCCAAATCCATTTTATGATGAAAAATCTCCCTAAATAGTAGTTCAAATCAATAAGGCATACCTCCCTTATGCTAGCAAAGTAACATAGAAAATGTAGATTGATGCTATTATCCATTTCAACTTACTTGAAGCTTGTATCTACAACAGAAAAATCAACTTGAGAATATAATAGATAAACCCAGGTGCAGATATTACTGGTTTTTTTTTTTTTTTTTTTGGATTCCTAGTGAAAGTTGCGTATTACAAATTTTGTGCGGAATTCTTTTAAACTTTTTGCTAATACAAACACATACTAACAGAACAAATTATTCAGAGCTAATTGCAATGCATTATTTAAAGGCCTTAAAATGCCTGTCTTCTTTATCTTAAGGTGTCTTACTAAAATATCAGTGTAAATATTCTTACTCCTAAATGGACGTGTTGTAGTGGGTCTGACTGTTGGCAAAGACGGACCTTGTGAAAAATAAATGAGCCCTGTGAAAACTCAAGTGCATTCACACAAGACTTTTACATAATAGATTATGGTGATAACCTGCAATGGGCCTTTATTCCCCAAATGTGTCTAATTAAAAATGGAATAGTGCCATTGGTAAAAGGTGAGGGGTAGGAATCTCAAGAGCATCTCAGCCCTCAGTTGACACAGTTGGGTCAGACCAAGAGATTCCAGACCTAGAGCAAGACATGCCTACTGGATAGGCACAGGCCCTTGAGGAACCCAACTGCAGGGTACAAGAAGCAGCAGAGGAGAGGCAATCCTGTCAGGGGGATGAAGTGAGAAACCTAGGAGTGGACTAAACACATTCTTTCCATCACTCATTCATTTATCAGCAAATATCTATTGCAAATCCATGATATGGTAGGTGCTGTGTTAAGTATAGTAGTGAGTAAAGCAAACACAGTCCCGGTCCTCAAGGAATTTGCAGTCCAGGGAAAAGAACACACATTAATTAAGTAATCTCATCCAGGTATGTATAAATGTGAAATGAGAGAGGAGCTCTGAAGGAAAAGGATCTAATTAAGTGACCAAAAAAAAGCCCTTGGCCTAGACAAAGGAGCAGAAAGTAGAACAAGTAAAGCCTGATCAATCATATCTGGAGGTTTATAAAGAGATAACTAAGCACACAGTAGTGGAAAAGAGGATGCCAGCAGGAATTACACTCCAGCCAGAAGGATAGCATGTGCAAAGTTCCTGTGGCATGGGGGAGCATGATGTATTCACAAATTGACTATGTGGCTGGACTACTGGAAGCATGAGGAAGCACAGTTGGCCTGGAGAGACAAGTGGGCATCAGGAGATGTAAAGAATGTGGCCTTTCCCAGAAAGTGGAAAAGGAGTCGAAATCTGGGACCTGCTACCTCTGTTGGGATATGGGAAGATGTTTTCCGGGGAGCCACAGTTAAATTTCAGTTCCTGAATACTAGCTGGCAAATTAATCACAACTTAGACCTTTTTTTTCTATAAAAAAAACAGAAACAAATTATGACCAAGTTCTGGTGCTATATGTCCATTTTAAGCAACACTGCTTGCTACAGCTATGTAGTAGAGAGCCAGCACAGCAGTCTTCGAAATCAGGTCAAGTGGGTCCAAATCTTGCCTCTGCCACTTCCCTCCTATGTGACCTTGATTAGTTCACCTAATTTGTTTGGGGTTCTGTTTTCATCAGTTTCATATGGAGCAATGTTATGATTTACCTCACAGAATTAAATCATCTTATTTATGTAAAATGCTTGTAACTGCTGGGCACATAGTAAGCATGCAATAAACATTAGTCATCATTGTACTAGGCCAATACACTCATCCATCCCCCACTGCTAGGAGAGTGAGCTGCAAAAAGCTCACAGCTGTGCCTCTCCAAAAATAATGTCTTAAGGGATGGGAGCAAGCTCACCCAGGAAATGCTGCCTCCTGAGCTGGTTTGAACTGATAAAGAATACAGAAGCGTGCCTCACTCTGAAGGGTAAAAATTCTGTGGTGCTAATCACACTCAAGCACTACCTGGAGGACGAGGCTGAGACTCATTTTTACTTAGCTTCTTCCCCTGTCCTAGCCTGCTTCCCTCACAGTTTCCTCCCAGAGCACTCTCAATAAATCACCTGTACAAGAATCCTCTTTTTTTTGCTCCTTGGGAACCCGAACCGAGACAGTTGTTATCATAATTCATGTGTTAATCTACTCTTTCTGTGAAGCTACACATTCTTGGCAGACTAAAAGCTTGGCTCAGCTGACTTCAAAAAAATAGGTCTTGGCTCTCTGAAGCTTCCACACTCAGTGCTCAATTAGCAACTTTTTACAGATTTCTATTGGTTGTGTATTTTTAGTTTACCTGTCTGACAAGAATCCTCACCAGACTATGAACTTCACAAGAGTAAGTGCTGTATGTTATTTAGTTTTTACACCACCAGATATAGCACAGGGTCTCATATAATAACTCAGCAATTATTTAATTCATTTAATTAAAGTGTAGAGTTGTGAAATAAACAGATTATGACATTACAATCAGAAGCAAATCTCCTATGGAAGAGAGGAACTGAGTGCACTTTCACTTTAAAAATTAACCTACCCTGACCCAAATGACACTTTACCTATTCCAAGCTGTTGGTGCATCTGTTCACTTACACACCGTTTACAAATGTCCCCTTCCAGTTGTTGCTGCCTCATTCCTATACAACTTTATAACAGATTTTAAAATCTGATTCTATAGCATGTTAGGAAATAAATCAGCAAGAGACTGACAATTAAAATCCTTTTGGGCTTGAGGAAAATGAGTCAGTATGCAAAACTCTCCACAGAAGTTCAGTGTATCCTTAAAATTTAGCTTAAAACTCCACTATCTACAATGCACTCACATTCATCACATTAATAGATTTGACACTGAAGCCCAAGAAAGGCAAAAATATTCAGAAGGTAGTTGGGGAACAAACAACTCACAATACATTATTTCACAAAGAGGTCCAATAAAGATGAATGGGAAATTTTAAATAAAGAGATATTTGCAAACAAAGTCATTGCTGGATGGAGTACTATATCTGATGAAATGACTAGAGAAGTCTGAACTTGAAGAAATTCACAAACCAGGCAGTTAGCCCTGAGATGATTGGGAATGTACTGCATATGCATGGCCTTATTTATATACAGCATTCTCCCAGCTGCAAATACAAGATGTGAATCTATAATATGTACCCATCTACTGTATCCACATGTAGAATATCTGATGTAGTGAAATGGAAACTTCTGATTCCTTCACTGTCATAATCAATGCATTTATATTCATGCTTGTTCTTTTTATTCATCCCAAGTGCTAAGTCACCAAGAGGCACTAGGCAAGACTTTTAATATCCTAAGTCTTGTTTTTCCTGTAAAATGGAGATACAACCCATTTAGTTATCAAGTCTAAATATCCTGCTGATCAGCAGTAAAAAAGAGAAAAATATGCCAAATTGAGCATTTTTCCTTTTTAACTTCAAAATTCAGATAAAAAATGACCAGCACATTTGCTGTCAAAAACAGGCTAGCAGGAATGCATGTAGAAAGTTGATTTGAACAGATCATTTAAATTGGAATGTCTAATTCACAAAACATGAATTAAAAAAATACATGGTCACATTTTTCCTTCTGAGAAACAGAAAACAGTATATACTAAAACTTTGTTTTCAATAAGGGAATAGTGTCTCATATGTGTATGTAAATATCACTATTTACACATATATGCATATTGAGGGCAACACAGAATATATAGGAATGTGTTTCAGAGAGGAGTTTACAGGACAAATTTCAGTGGATAATTTTAAGCACAATGTGAACAGTGCTCCATTTTTCTTCCTGCTAAAAATGTCATAATGAATCAGTGAAAAGCATTTTTTCTCCCTAATTAAAGGCCACATGCTGCCTCTGTAGTAATCACAGATCCCATTAGTGCCCAATGGGAGTTTGAGTATCCATCACATTAAGTAGAGACTTGATATCACTCCATGTGTTTCATGTGTTTGCATCTTTCAGTTGTTGCAAATAAAGTCGCTGATTGAAATCTGATTTGCAGAAATTTGTGTTAGCATTTGGAATGTGAAATCATTTTCTTTTATCCTGAGATATGTGGGCTGGAGACAGGACAAACTGTGTATTAGGCAATGATGACTCCAGTAAGATATCAAGACATGTCTTATTTTTGATATGTGATTTATTACCTTTTCCATAGATAATTCACCATAAGAAACTCAGTGTGATGTTAACACATTTACAAATAACTGATGCTGTATCTATACTAGCCTTTCTCCGTTAATAATCTTCCTATCCCATAAAAGAGAAGATAATCAAAGATTTAAAAAAACATGTATTGATCACCTGTTCTGTACCTGGCAGTTAATTTGTTAATTTTATGTCATACTTATGCTAGCAAAGTTAAGTGGAGAGTGGAAGCCATCGTCCACAGCAGTCATATTTTAAATAATCTGCCAAAATTTTAATCCGCTGTCTTTTTTCTTCTTAGAGATGAGTTCCCCTTATGTTGCCCAAGCTGGAGTGCAGTGGCTATTCACAGGTGAGATCCTGGTGCACTACAGCCTGGAACCCCTGCACTCAGGTGATCCTCTGTCTCAGCTCCCATCTCAAACTCTCATTGGGCACCAGTGAGATCTGGGACTCTAGGGGTACTCATCCACACCTGGCTTGTCCACTGTCTTAAGTAAATATACTCCAATTCACACATTTTATACTGAAGATTCTCAGAAGCACATTCTAAACATATTTTGAATGCCTTTTGAGAGTAAATGGAATAATAAATTCATGTATTTGACTTCTACATTAAACTGTAAGCCCCTAGAAGGTAGGAGTTGCATCTTATTCAATTTTGCATTTTTAAAAGCATTTATCACTATCGTTTTCTTTCCTTTTCATTGAATGAATAAATGCTATATATGGTAAGTGCTAAATATTTATTGAAGTAAAGAATATTTTACTGTATGTGGCAAACAGACCCTAGAGTGACCTCCAGTGATTCCCATCTCTTGTTCATGCCTTTGTGTACAATGCCTTCCCCTTGAGAGAGTGCAAATAGGACCTGTGACCTTGACTTGCTTTTTTTTTTTTTTTTGTGGGAGGCGTGGTTGGAGATGAAGTCTCACTCTGTGGCCCAGGCTGGAATGCAGTGGCATGATCTCAGCTCAATGCCACCTCCCAGCCTCAAGTGATTCTCCCACTTCAGCCTCCGGAGTAGCTGGGATTACAGGCATATGCAACCATGCCCAGCTAATTTTTGTATTTTTAGTAGAGACAGGGTTTCACTGTGTTGGCCAGGCTGGTCTCGAACTCCTGACCTCAAGTGATCTGCCTGCCTCAGCCTCCCAAAGTGCTGGTACTATAGGCATCAGCCACCACTTCCAGCATGCTCCTAATCAATGGAATATGGCAAAGGGGATGGGATGTCACTCCCAAGAGTAGTTTATATTTTATAAGACTCTGTCTTAGCAGTCTGAAAGGAAAGACTCTCCTTGTTGATTTGATGAGGTAAACAGCTGTATCGGAGAAATCCATACAAAAAGGAACTATGGGCAGCCTCTAGGACCTGGGCAGACTCCAGCTGACAGCCGGCAAAATGCCAGCATGCTTCACATGTGGCTATCCAAAGCCACAAAACATGTCTTTTAGGAATGTAAAAAACAACTTAAGACTTAACGAAATACCTTGCTGTATAGCAAAATTATTCTTGACACTTCTTTAAAAATAAAATAATAAATCACAGACTTTTTAGAGTGTAGGGTCCAGAGGTTGCAAACACATGCTCCCAAAGACCAGAAAAGGAGTATAAACAAGCAAAACAGGCCAGGTATAGGAAAGCATAGATAGCAGAGCAAGTGCTGCATAAATGGCGATTGTCATTCATTCTCAGTGCCAGGAATGTGATAGAAGCTGTAAGACTGTGGCAAGGTAGAGAGCATAAGTCTCATCTGAACACTGTAGCCACTTGCTGCCTTCAGATGATCATTGCTCCCAGTATCACTAGATCTTTTATCATTCATTTTGAAAGAAATAAAAAACATGAATTATTAGGGGGAAAAATAACATGCTGTCTAACACTGAAAAACTAATTATTATAAAGTGTTCAGTCCTGCCTTGGTCATGAAGTGCTAGTCAAATAAAACATGCACTCTGATTTGACTCAAGCCCTCATGTTAGAACTGAGGAAATAAAGATTCAATAAGGGTAAGTTACCTGTAAAAGACCCTACAATTAGGAAATAGTGGACTTAGTAATTCTATATCCAGCTCATGCACCTGGAAACTATAATAAGTCATTAGAAATTAAGGATTCACAAACAATCCTTTTTGAGTATAAATTATTAAACAAGGTACAGATAGTTTTTCAGTGGAAATGGCATGCTTGCGAGTTTAATGAAATCTTTTGTTTATTTGGACATTCAAAAGACAAAAGCAAAACAAATGCAAAATTCATTCAGTATAAGCATGACAAAAACTATTTACCAGTCACGTGCAATGCTAACGGTGTTTTAAATATTCATAAACTTCGGAGTGAGGCTGTCAGCTTTCTCCTTTGTCTGAGTCACACTGCCTTCCACTAATAGAGAGTGAATGTCAAATCACAGCTGGGCTTCTTGGGATACAGGCAATTAAGATATCCACAATAAAGGTGTTTCTCCTAGAGGTTTTCAGGGGTAATGAGGCAAAAGAAACCCAGCATCCCATATTTCTGTGCAGAGCCACTCAACCTTTCATTCAGCTGTAGTTTTGTTCTTTCACTCAGCTGTAGCTTTGGTTTATAACTTAGTGGCATATAACTCAGATTTCAGGTCTAATCATTTCACTGATTATTGCCCAGATGTGAAAGTATGTATAATCAATAGCATTACTGTATCCTGGGTGGTCAACAGGTAACAGGTACACACATTCATATGATTTACAACTCAAGCAAACTGACTGGCAGATGCATTCAGAGTGCCTAATAGTATAGATTTTAAAAAGAGAAGAAATACCAGTAGCAGTTTTTTCTTCTTAGGAAAATTCAATGGATGTTTAGATTTGCAATATATCACTGTGCTTATTCAATATACTATTAAGAAGACTCAAAATTTAGCTGAGTCATTATTAATACCAATTAAAAGTAGCAAAATAACCTAAATTAGTAACTGAATAAGATTTGAATTTGGCTTTGGGGTACATCATGGAATTTTTCACTCATCATGTTTACTGAATCCCTGTTGTAGAGATGAGTCACTAAACAGCTCTAGAGGGAAAGGGAAGGCACTGGGAAAGTAGCCAAATGTATCTTAATTTGATAGATTGAAGCCCTGCCATTCATTTTTAAAAGATTGGCTATTGACTTGTCCTTTGAAGAAATCCTGTTTCATCCAGTTTGTGGATCCTAACAGAGAATCTTCCCTGCCCTTCCTTCCCACCAAAAGAAAACAATTTGGAAAAATTATTTTCCCATTCATATTAAAAAAAGTGTATGAAAGTAATGTGTACACAAGCTCAAAACAAAGCAAAAAAAAAAAAACAACTTAGTACAGAAAGGCTTATTTTGAAAAGCAATTAATAACTATTTGTAATAATTTTTTGTTTCCTATTTGTTCTGGCAAAAGGGAAACCCTTTAATTCTGCAAATTATTCCTGTTTCAGTTGTAATGTTGATAATCTTTAAATTTAAAAGAAAATCTTATACATTATTTCCAGATTTATTAACTGTCATATATCATGTATTGACTTTTTGCTATGATAAATGAGGATAAAATTGACTCTCTAGAAGCACTACTCTGGTTCATAATTGAGTAGGAGTGGTCTATTAACATTCTATTTTTCAAAACTAAGAGAAAAAGTTCAACTAGTGGCATGCTTTTCCTCATGGGATGTCTTTTAAATCATTGCCAAGGACACTGCTACTTTAGGCAACAGTGAATTGGAATTCTATAGAGGTATTAGAATTTTGAATCCAAATAATATGATTGAAGATATGGGCTGGTGAATCAATTACAAGTGTAATCTTCTGCTCCCTTCTGTTTCTCCTACCCTGAACCCCAAGCAACCTTTTCTAGGAAATCGTTTAATGATTCTCTTATCTATCACTTTCAATGATGCATTTTACATATAGACTTTCATGATCTCTTTACTTTCTTGACTTCTTACTTTTTCATTTGAGTTTCAGCTTCACTCTTGTCTCCAAAATGAAGCTAAACACTTCTAATTATTCTTCCTAAAGGTTAACTTGCCTCTGCCTCATTATAGAACCATTTGGTTACCAAGAACCAAATTATTCTGTCTTTCTACTATAACCTCATATCATTTCTATCCACACATTTAGAAATGATGTGGTAGAAAATACTGTCCACCAGGAACCCACAAGCTGACTTCCACTTCTTGATTTGAATGCGCAGCTTGGGAAACAACTAGAAATAGAAAAATGAAGTAAATGAACCCTCAGCTCTGACCATCTGCCTACTTGGTGTCAGCACAGTGGTTTGCCTCATGGCTTTCAGGGTTGACAGTTGAAATGCACCACAATGGCCACACTAGTTGTTTAGGGCAACTTCTGTGCTGATTGGTCAGTGCCCAGCCGGAATAATCTATTCTCCCAACCAATATTTATTGGGTTCCTACCAGGAGAAAGGTATCTCCTAGACCCTGAATATTTATTGAATAAAATATATATTCTAAGTCAGAGTGTCTCTGCTAGTAATCTAATGTGTGACTTTGGCCCAACCATTTAACATGCCTGGGTTTCAGTTTCCTCATTTGCAAAACATGAAATGTTCAAAGTCCGTTTTTCTCAAGTGATTTATGAGTCAGTAATGATTACACTAAAATTGGTAGAATTCACTTTTTAAAGTTACAAGTAAAGGAAATAGGTAATATTTTTACAAAAGCAATATGTTAGTTTTCAATTATAAAGATAAGTAAAGCCAATTTCCAGGGGAAAAATCAGTGTAGCCATTTTCTCCCTGAATAAATGTCTAATTATCTACATCATCTCATTTTCCAGTTTCTAGCCATATTTATATATTCAGTTGTTATTGGAATTTTCACCTTGAGAAGATAATGTGATTTGACAGAGCAAAATATAAAATATGATCTTGGAGATAAATAAATCTATTGAACTATGCCAACCACAGTCCTGCTCTGTTCAAAGCTGCAGTCAGGTTCTAATTCCTCAGCAAAGAGATGAGCATGTATTCCGTGCCAGGCTTTGTGCACCACATGGCACACCAAAATGTGTAAGAAATTATCTCCAAATAGTTTAAGATGCAGTAATGTGACAAGCACAAAGCGTACCATGACTGTAAACAGACATGGCCTGGTAAGTCTCTAACATGTCATGACACTGCAAGAGCAAGAACTGTGTGGTTTCTCAGAAAAGAGCTGTCAAAGGAAGTGGGATGTAAATGTCCTTGATTAAAAAAAAATAAAAAGCTAACACGCACATAACATATATACATGATACATATGCTGATGTATTAATATGTGTGCATATATGTATAGTGAGAGTGAAAAATGAGAACCCATTCTCATCATTAGATTTAGAGAGTTAATAGACATACATGAAGTACTTAGAACAATGCTTAACATATAGTAAGGGCCATACAAGGATGAGCTGTTAGGTCATAGGAACACTGACATTTGAAAAAGGCCACAACACCATGAGAGTCACAAATGATCACTGAACATCCTTCAGGCCCCCAAGCCCCAACTTTCTGATCCCTCTCTCCTGACACGTTTGCCAGCAGAATCCAAGTGGATGGACTAGCTCCTCTGTAACTTGTGCTGGGCATGCCAATCAGGTAGGACAATTAAAGGGTCTTCATCTGCTTGGCTATTCTGGTTGGCCTATCAAGAGGCAGGCAACATTGGCTGCACCATATCTCTTATCTGGATTTTTCTCAAACCTGTCACTGCCCCATTTCTGCCAACTATGCAAAAAAAACAATTTATTTTAAGGAAAAAGAAAAAAAATTAACTAGGGGGAGAGATCTCATTATCTAACAGGAAATAATGTCTTTGAAAAAATTAAATAAGCACCAGAGAATAGAATAACTAGGGATTTGTAGCCTTTAAAATATTTTAGCCTCTAGAGATACCTGTAATTGTGCTTTTAAGATGAAATCTATGAAATAAATTTTAAGATTTATGGATAATATTTATTTTTCTATGAACATTTTCTTAGAATCGTAATGGTGTAGTTTCTGCACTGTGTCTTTTAAAAGCTAATTGCAGGTGGGATCTCTCTCATTATGTGAAAGGCTAGCACTTTCTCAATTTAAATGTGTATATTCTTTGCAATCTTTATAGCACATGTCTCTTGAAAAAGTGCAGTATTACTTGTTAGAAAATAGAACTTCTATCCCTTTTAAAAAGCATCAATATATGAATAATCTTAATTGTAAAAAATTTAAGACTTTCTGAAAGGAAATGACATTTTTACAATCTTGAGTCTGATAATAGAACAAAAGAATGACTTAAAGTATAAAAAAGACAGAGAGAGAAGTATTTGCATATTGCGGAGAACAAAGACCTTAGAAATACAAATCTCAAAGCCATGCAAGAAATAATTAAACAAGTTACACCTGAGTATGCTATGCTATGAAAATGCTGAATTAAATATCTGTAGTGTATTCCCACTCCACTGCATGTAAAGGCTGCTACTTCCTTTTCTAAAGAAGTATCCTCTATAAGAAAGCTTTCAGCTAACAGTAATAGTCCTTTGTATAACTGCAGATGTTCGGCAATAGGCATTATTGAGTCGGCAGGGAAGCTGCTCACCAGATAGAGGGAGATGAATATTATAATAAAAAACCTGTCAGTCCTGCAGTCACAATTTCAATTCAGCCTTGACCCATAAGCAGGAAATCCATCTGCAGTGTCTCAGTTCCCCTCTGGCTTACCCTCAGCCTTGGACTGCTTTTGCATACTGTCTCCATTGCTGCTTCCATTAACCAATTAGGTGCTGAGGCAGAAGCAATCTTAACCTTGACAGCCCCTTTATATGTGGTCTCTGTCTTCCATTGCATTATGGAACAGCCATATGGGCATTCTGTGTTATTAATAATGTATATTTTATTAGGCAATTTTTATTAGCAATTCTTTGTCATTTGAAAAAGCCTATTTGTTTTTGCAGCCATGTAACTAACCCAAGCAGGGTATTCAGAGGAGGAAATAAAGACAAAGACCAATATACGAAAAGAATGAAAGATAGATGTGGGAGTACACTCCCAAATTAGGAGTTTGCTGACAAGACCAAAACAAAAAATCTGTAGATTGAAAGATTGTAGGGGGACTTACTCTTATAGGATGGGACCCTGCTGTTGTAGGACTGCTATAGGAATTACTGATGATATTGATTCAAAAATGAGACTATCAAAAGTTAGCTGAAGAAACCAGCAGTGATCAACAGCTATCTCAGTAATCAGGAAAAAACCAGAACATCCAAATCCTACTTTCAAGACTTTACAGGTACTTTTCAGCCCTCATCCGTTAAAGCTCTGTGCCCTACTCTCAAGGGAAAAGCAAGGATAATGATGTTTATAATGTTCTAAGTCCTCATCAAAACACAGTCGGATGGCTTTGTGCTGAAAGCCTTTCAGCCTGTGAAAATCTGGGGAGCTAGCCTGAGGCTTTATCACTAAAACTGAGAAGGTGCTGCTTTTCCATATTTCCCTCCCAGCATTTCTGAATTTGCAGAAGTTGTTTCTCCATCTGCACATCAGAGGAATCACAGCAGTCAACAACCTAATTTACTGGGAGATATGAGTTTTTAATGAGACAATATTTATATAGAATTTTGAGCTTCTAGGGGGACTCTGCTCTATAAATACTAAGTATTCTCAGGGTAATATTAGCACAGTCAATTGGATAAAATGAGGGCATTTTAATTAGATAACAAGAAAAATAGTCCTCCAGCAAAAGAGAAAATTGCTATTGGGGGATTACCCCTGAAAGTATTCATCTGCCCTATTCTCCTATTTCTGTTTAGTATGAATGGCGAGAGTGGGGAGTGTGGAAAAACAGATGTGGCTCAGAGATGAGACACTAGTAGACCTCAGGAGCACATTTGCATCTGGGTGTGTATTTGGGATTTGACTTCTCAACAAGGAAAAGGACACATGAGGCTATTTGTTTAGATTTTAAATATAAACAAATAAACACAGAGGGAGAAACATTTGATGGCATGGCTCTTTCATGTTTGAATTAAATCATCTTTTCTTAAGGAGCCATGCTGTAGGTTAAAGGCAGAAATGGAGAGTGAGAAGATGAAGAAAATAAAGGGGACAGGTAAACCACGCACACTACATAGAAAAGCAAAAGTTAATGGCTATAGCAGTAAGTAACATCTACTGTACACTTGACAGTTAACCAACATGCTGATTTCATTTATTCCACAAAACAATCTTTGAAGTGAGTGTTATGAGGTCACCCTCTGTCTTAGCTCTGGCTCCAATAACAAAGTACCAAAGATTGGGTGGCATAAGCAACAGAAATGTATTTCCTCACAGTTGTAAAGGCTGAAAGTCCAAGATCAAGGTGTCAATAGGGTTCATCTTTTCTGAGGTCTTCCTCCTTGGTGTATAGATTTATGGCCTTTTCCTGTCTTCACATGGTCTTCCCTCTGGGACCATGTGTGTCCTAATCTCCTCTTCATATAAGGAAACCAGTCATATTGGAGTAGGTCCCATCCCAACAACTCCATTTAATCTTAATTATCTTTTTAAAGCCCCTATCTCCAAAAACAGCAACATTGTGAGATATTAGGGGTTAGGTCTTCAACACAGGGATTTGGGGTGGTGGGAAGGACATAATTAGTCCATAACATCCCCATTTTATAGACAAAGAAAATGAAGGCAAAGAAAGATACATGATTTTTTAAAGGCTCACCAGACCCCATAACTCAAGTATCTGGTGGCTTGGACTCAAGTCCTAAGTTCTGACTCCTGAGTCCTCACTCTTGTGGGATGGAAGAGCTGCAAGAGCCTGGTGTACCAAAGAAGCCAAAGTCAGAAATGCCTTTGCATGTCTTCAGAAGACAAGCTAATTCAACTGAAGCCACTCATAAGAAAACAGGCCATTTTAAGCAAAGGAGTATTAGTTACAGATTACTATTTGCCATTCACAAATATCCCTAAACAACTAAAAAGAGGCAAAAGGAAACTTCAAAAGTACCAGAATTGATCAGAAATTACCTCTCCTCATGGAAATAGATATCTGATAATGTAGCTCCTTGATTACAACCTATCTCTAGTTTTTGAAGTTTGTCATAGGCTTGTAAGAATATTGAGGGGATAGCATGAAGAGAAACAGATTAATTGGAGACGATTAGGGTAGATTTTCATTATTCTTACTTTGTCACACACATGTACAATTAGGAGTTACTTCTTACAATTCTGTTTCCAACTCCATGCTTATTTGAGAGTTTCCTCATGTTTCCTTGTTTTATTAAAAGATTTTGACTCCAGCAAGTACATTTTTCCATCTGGTTTTTTTTTTCAACCATTCCCAATACGAGGCTTATGAAGGTATCTATTGGGAGGGTCCAAACATCTGGACGGAATTTATCAGCCAAATGTCTCAGGAAAAAAGAGCAGAAATGTCCAGAAAGAGCGTGTAGGCAAGGATCCCAAGTGTCAGTTTTAACCGCAGTTAGTTGTGTATCATTTTCCCAAAAGGTGTTCTTTACTCCTTTTGCCAAATGATCCCTCCTTCCTTTTTATTTCAAATTTTCTTCCTCTGTATGCATTTTACAATTCATCTACATCATTTTTTTATTTCATTTTAAAAATCCTAGAGAAGAAGAACATACCTATAATTTATGTCAGAAAGCCATAGCAGGCATCATCAGACCAGTCTCAACTCATAACTGAACCTCTTACCAAGTCACCAAACCTTACTTTTTCATCTGTAACTTTCAAATATTGTAATAATACGTATGGAGCCAGTTTTACAAATGTGCAATCTGTGCAATCAGTCATGGACCCACTCTTAGAAGAACTCCATGCTTGGTTTAATGTCTGCTCTTACGGTCTTGAAATTCTTAATCATATTTGAACAAGAAACCTCACATTTTCATTTTGCATTAGATCTCACAAATGATGTAGTTAGTCCTGCATAATTGCTCTACCTACCCAACAAAGCCTAAAAAAACCTTCTTTGTAAACAAAAAAAGAGCTCAAGTATAGGCCAAGCCACAGTTCGTTTTCACAATATGAGTATGGCATAGTAAGGAAGTACATCCAAATGAGACCAGCTGGGAAGAAAAAGCATGGGGCAGGAGTCAGACTTGGCACCTAGCCCTGATCCTCTCATTGTTGGGGTGGCTTGGGCAAATCATTTCATCTCTTCATACCCTAGTTACCTCACCTAAATAATTACAATTTTTGGTTCTCTTCCCTGATGCACATTAGTGTCATCTAGGGAGTTTTTAAATGCCAGTTCTTAGTCCTTCCCCTGAGAAAGTATTATCTAATTGTTCTATGGTGGAGCCTGAATGGAGCTTGAGTTTTGGCATTTTTTAAAGTTTCTAGGTGGGTAGGAGCATGTGGCAATTAGAATTTGAGTGTAGAGTAGTATGACCACTTTGGAAAACAAGTAGCTGTGCACACCAAACTGAACATATTCATGAACCAGGTCCAGTGATTTCATTCCTGAGTATATGCCACACAAAATATTTACATATTTTTACCAAAATATTTAGAAAATAATATTTATGGTAGCCCTGTTTGCAGTAGCCCAAAACTGCAGTCAACACATGTCCATTAACAGTAGAATAGATAAATAAATGGTGGCATATTCATAAATGGTGTATTGGACAACAATGAGAATGTTTTCCAGGAACGAACTATTGATACTTGCAGAATTTCACAAATATTGTGTTGGGCAGAAAAGGATAAAAGGCCTGACACAGAAGAACATAATATTCTATTATTTCACGTATATAAATTTCAAAAATAAGCAAAAATAATTTACAGTATTCAGTCAAGACAAGGGTTACTTATGTGGAGAATGTAATGACAAGAAAATATATGCGGGCTTCTGTTGGCTAGAAATGTTCTATTTCTCAATCTGTTGATAGTTACAGGGGCATATTTACCTTGTGAAAATTATTACGTTGGTACAAAAGAAATTGTGGTTTTTAATAATTGATATGGTTTGGCTGTGTCCCCACCCAAATCTCAGCCTGAATTGTAGCTCCCATAATTCCCATGTGTTGTGGGAGGGACCCAGTAAGGTAACTGAATCATGGGAGTGGGCCTTTCTCATGCCATTCTCATGATAGTGAATAAGTCTCATGGGATCTGATGGTTTTATAAAGGGGAGCTCCCCTGCACATGCTCTCTGGATGTGACTTTGCTCCTATTCTTTATCTTCCACCATGATTTTGAGGCCTCCCCAGCCATGTGGAACCGTGAATCCATTAAATCTCTTTCCTTTATAAATTACCCAGTCTCAGGTATATCTTTACAGCAGTGTGAGAACAGAACAGACTAATACAATAATTGAGCGGTACACTCATGGTGTGTACCTGCTATATTTCAAAAACCAGTTAATACCAACATTTCTTATATAATTTTAATATGCAATGAGGGTTGAGAATCAGACTAGATATCTATAATGTCCCTTATAAGACAGAACATCTGTGTTTGACTTTTCTCAGACCTTAGTCCCTGTTAAGGTTGAGTAAGTAACACTAATGCCCTTCATGCTCTTAGTGCTACATCAATACCTTCTCTTTTTCTTCTCTTTTCACAAGTTCACCTTCAACATGAAAGGGTTCCTTGATTTCCTTGTACCACATGTTGTTTAATTGGGGGGTCAAAAAGTCACTGATTCAATTATACACAAACTATTTGGTCATGGAAACAAACATATCTTTTATATCCAAGTGTTTAGTCTTTCATTCATCTATTACATGTTTTACAGATAATCAATGAAGAGAGGTAAAGAGGTCTTAGGGCAATAACCAGACGCGACGAGATGTGCTGGCTTGTGTGAGCACAGTCATGAGACAGCAGAGTGGGGACGCACCAGCACTTCAGGTGTGCTGGGGATTGCTTGTCTCTCCGCACCATAAGCAGTCAAATGTTCTACCACTGAACGCTATTCCAAATCTCTGCACTTTGTGGCCATGGGTAACAGGCAGTCTATTTACTCCCTGACAAAAAAGAGCACGTTGAAGAAATTTCTGCTGAAAACCAGCAAAAAACACCTAACAGAATGCAGGGCTGAGTATATCAACAAAGACAATGCTCTGTGGCTTTGAACACTCAGTCTAAATGTGCAAATCAGGGAACAGTTAAAACGTACCCTGTCAGCCCTCCACACCTTAGACAATAGAGTCTAAGTGATGCCTGTGAATAAGGTCGGGAACACAAAGCCTCCAATAATGCAGATGGCACTCAAGACTGAAGAGTAATCAACTGAACTGCTTCTACTCCTTCAAGAGACCCAATTCTACAGCTTCATTGAGATCCACAGACTGAGAAGCAGTTTAGAGTAATTCATGACCACAGTGAAAGTTGTATGTGTTTTCTGTAAGGTATTTTTGTTATATAGATTCATAGGCATGGAAATAAGAAAGAAGGCTTATGGATGATTAAATTTTTACACTTTACTCTGTGTAGTAGCAGAGACTATATCTACACTTTAAGGAAAGAAAATAATTGCCTCAAAGGCAGTTGTGTTTAGAGCCCCAGCCCCCTTCAGGAGAAAGGAGAACCATTTTTCTAAATCCAGGTTGCTAGGATTTAACTGAGAGTGTAAGAAGTGTGATAAGAATCTTTAGTAACACCACTGTTTAAATCAACCAGGCTGAAATCCCAAAACATAATAAGATTTCTTAGAGAAGTTGTGTGAAAAGTTTGTAAACTTTGCATACCTTTCCAATAAAATGAGATTTCTTAACTCCTGAGTTTCAATTTTTATAATAAAAATGCACACAGATTAAATAAACTCTTTCTCTCTCTCTGTCTGAAAACATACATATTAAAATGAAAATATAAGAAGTCTCAAAAACATAAAAATTACTCTAAAATGATTTTTTTTTAATTCTCAATGTGGCTCCATGTTAAAAATTAAAATTAGGACCTTAATAATTAACTAAACGTTATATAGAAATTATTAATTTGTAGTGGAGATCAGTATTAGGGAACATCAATTCCACTGATTGAAATTATTTTTTATATTCAAATTTAATAATGAGTGTCAGTATACCCTGTTGCTCTTTTTTGTGGTTTACTGAACACCTACTATTTATAAAAGACTTCCCTTGGACTTATGAAAGATAGAAAGAAAAACAGGCAAGGCTCTTGCCTTCAAAGCACTTACAAGCTCTAATGGGTAAGATAGCAAAGAATAATACTATACATGTGACAAATACTTTAACAGGTCAGATTCAGAGGGACTCTAAGCTTAGGCAGTTAGGGACAGATTTGTTAGCTGGAATTAAAGGGTGGACAACGCAAGCAACTGAAGCACCTTCCAGAGAGAGGGAACAGTGTGAACAAAGCCATAAAATAATGCAGTCCAAAATGCAGTGTATAAGCAATCTGCATCACAATCACCTTAAGAAAATGAAATCGCAGCCAGGTGCAATGGCTCATGCCCATTATTCCCAGCACTTTGGGAGGTTGAGGCAGGGGTATTGCTTGAGAAGAGGAGTTCAAGAACAGCCTGAACAACATAGAGAAACCCTGTCTTAACAAAAAATAAAAAATTAGTCACGAATGGTGGCACATGCCTATAGTCACAGCTACTCAGGAGGCTGAGGTGGGAGGATCTCTTGAACCTGAGAGGTCAAAGCTGCTGTAAGCCCTGATCACCCCAATGCATTCCACCCTGGGCAACAGAGTGAGACCCTATCTCAAAAAAAAAAAAAAGAGAGAAAGAAAATGAAAATTAAATCACTGTTACCCACACTCTTGACTTGAAGGTTCATATTCAGCAAGTCTATTCTAAGGCACCCTCAAAAATATATCTTTTTTATATAATAATATATATTATACACACACACACACACACACACACACATATACAGAGAGAGAGAGTACATCAAGCATTCACTGGCATAAAAAAATGGAAAGCAAATATTATATTCAAATTAAACTAAAAAATAAGTGAGGTCTGAGAAAGAAGCCTGAAAAGGTAGATTGGAAATAGAGTGTGTACTTCCTTGAGTACCAGAATAATGACTGTGGACTTTTTCTGTAAACAACAGAAACCCAATGAAGTCTTTTGTGCAGAGGAGTAACAAGGTCAAAGTCGTGTTTACTGACTCGGCAATGATGGAAGAACAGAGTGGAGTGGGCAAAGCAAGAGAGGCACAGGAAAGTAAAATGGCTACTTCAATTGTTTAGACAGGAGAGAATAAGTTCAGATGGGGATGGGAGGTGAGGGAAGAAAGAAAAATAAATCCCTGTTGAGAAAATGAAACTAGACTGTGATGTTCACAACAGGAAATAGAAAATTCTCAAATCTCAGTCTACTGCATTACCGTGTTCAGAGGAAGACATAGGCAAGGCCACTGACCACAAAATGCTAAATTTACCTTTCTCTGATTCATCTTTCTCTGAGTGTTTTCTAGAGTTTTTTGTTTGTTTTTTATTTTATCAATGATAGCTCTAGCATTTTTTAAGTCTCTCACCTTTTAGATAAAAATTATTGAGCCCCAATCACTAAATGCCCCTGATTCAAGAACTGGCCTTCACTTCCCTAAGCCTTCCTCAAAATCATCCACTACAAACTCAAACCCAGTAAGAAGCCCATCCCAAATCACCTCACTGAAACACCTGTGAGATTTCCCTAAAGTAATGTTCTTTGCCACAGCAAGTTAAATAATCCTAGTTTTACTTGACAATATGTATGTTTCTTCTGATCTTTGGTTAGTTGGGTTCAACACAAAAAGAATATCAACAAGGACAAATTACTAATACTGAGTAGCTGGTTGACTTAAGACAGATTAGAAAGGACTTTAAAGTTTGAATCCCAAGTGAATATAAAGTAAAACTGATAGAAAAGTGGTATCAGAAGTATGAGCCAATTTTCATTGAGAGAAAATTTCATTCAAGAGAAAATGTCATGCGGGTAAAATGTTTACAGGCCCCCAGTAGTGGAGGAGATATCAAGGAGAGGTGGAGATAAAGAGTCATGCACAAAGGTGATTACTGGAATCCTGAAAATAAGGAGACCCTTAAGGAAAAAGAATGTAGAATTTAAAAGGTGGCCAAGTGGGCAGTAGGAAGTGGGGATCTGGCCTCTAATGAGTCCCGGATGTTGCCAACTACCTTCAATCTGTACAATACTTGCTTTTTGTCCATCTCTCTATGGCATTAAAAGATCCGCATTAAAGAATCTTCAGTGGTTTCTGACCAAATGACTTCTTTGCACAGCATCACAAGGTAGATCAACAAGTCATTATGAGCTTTGAGAGAGATCTAGTTTGTCTATTCTGCTGTGTTCTCAGGGCCAAATATAGTATATTACATAGACACTCAACAAACATGAGCTCAATGCATGACGAAGAGGAACAATAAAGCCCTGAGATATTGGTCCACAAAATGCTGGTCAGTTAATCTCCTTATCATTGTTCTAGCTCTGGGAGCAATAGACAGATTTCTAGTGACAGGAAGAAAAAACAATAAAAGATTATTTCAATAATTTTACAACTGAATATGATAGAAACCTAAAACAAACCAGGCACACTGAATATAAGGGAGCATCATCTTTCAAAGTATGCACCTCAGATAAACAGACCTGAGTTCAACCCAGTTCTACTACTTAATACCTCACTTAATTTCTTTAACCCTTCATTTCCTCAACAGTGAGTTGGAAAAATAATGCCTTCATCATAGGATTGTCATGAGTGTTAAAAGCTCTTGGCACATGGTGTATGATTAATAAACAATGGGAAAAACACAGCAACCCTAACAAAACTATGAGATACCACCTTATGCTTATTAGGATGACTACTATTAAAACAAAAAAGGAAAATAAGTGTTAAAAGAAATCAAAACTCCTGTGCATTGTTCATGCCAATGTAAGATCGTGTAGCTGCTATGGAAAACAGTATGGCAGTCCTCCAAAAAAATAAAAATAGAATTATCTATGATTAGGACTTCTTGCAAAGACAGAGAGTAGATTGGTGGTTACTAGAGAACCAGAAAGGGGGGAAAGGTGGAGGGGCAGATAAACAGAGTTGATTAATGGGCATCATATCAATATACAGTTAGATAATATATACAGTTAGATAGAAGAAATAAGACTTAGTGTTCAAGAGATGAGTAGGGTAACCTGTTAACATTAATTAACATTAATCTATTATATCTTTCAAAACAATTGGAAGAGAAAATCTTAAATGTTCCCAGCATAAAGATAAATATTTAAGATGACTGTTATCTCAATTACCCTGATTTGATCTTTATACATTATAAGAATATATCAAATTATGACATGTGCCATGAAAATATGTATATTCATTGTGTATCAACAAAAAGAATTTTTAAAAACAGAATTATCAGATGACCCAGCAATTCCACTTCTGGGTCTATAGTAAAAAGAATTGAAACCAGAGTCTCCAGAGATATTCATACATCCATGTTTACAGCAACATTTTTCACAATAATCAAAATGTGAAAGCAACATGAGTCCATCCACAGATTAACAGATTAACAAAATGTGATACTGTGCATACAATGGAATACTACTCAGCCTTTAAAAGAAAGTAAATTATGGCACATGTTACAGTATGGATGAACGTTGAGGACATTAAGCTAAGTGAAATAAGCCCATCACAAAAGGACAAACACCGTGTGATCCACTTACGTGCAATTCCTAGCATAGTCAATTTCATAAAGACGGAAAGTAGAATGGTGGTTGCCAGGGCCTGGGCGAGATGGACAGTTGTTACTGGATTATAGTTTTACCTTAGCAAAATGAAACAGGTTATGGAGATTGGTTGCACAAAAATGGGACTGTATACTACCGATCCATACACTTAAAAATGGTTAACCACAATTTAAACAAACAAACATAGCAACAGCAGCAATTAACACATGACAAGGGAAAAGAATCAGTTGTGTCCACCAGAGGTCACTCTCACTCAGGGCCCAATAGCAAGTCTCTTCAGAGCAGTGCCCTGAAGCTATGGTTTTGTTCAGTGCTGCCCTCAAGGAGGGCAAGATTGAACAGAGTGACCAGGTAACAAGGGAGGCATGTATGTAACTTAGAAAAAGCTGTTTTTCTCAGAATTATTCCCCACAGAAAAGGGCCATCTGCTTTAGGCATCAAAAACCTTGTTGTTGTTGTTGTTGTTGTTGTTTTTGATGAAAACAGGAAAACAGAACAAGGAGCTGAGATTTTTATGTTAAGGCAGTGAGAAAGATGGGTGGATGTTACAAAAAGAACATGACACAAGAAAAGCCAAACTTCTGGAGGAAGCGCTTAAAGCTAGAGAATTCCAAACACATGGAAGAGAAATGAATGACCTGAAAAACGAGCTACATTTCTACATGAGGACAAGAGTGGGTTACTACCGGGCCAGGGGCAAATTCTACCCAACAGGGAGTGGCATTTGGGTTCTGTAGGCTGGCCTGAGCCATCAGGTTCCATCCTTCCTGGTTGTTATGGGAACTATGTAGCTGCCTACTAGTTTCTCAGACCAATTTTAATACACAGAGGCAAAAGATCAACACATTTGGTGATTAGGAGGTCAGTGTCAGGCTTGGAGAGAATATTTTCAGTATATTGGTAGAATTTGAAGTTATATTAATTACAAGAGATCAAAAAGTGAGAGTGAAATGAATAATGGAGGGAACAGATAGTGATCTTTTTTAAAGAAAGCTGTTTTGGAAAAGAGAGAAATAAGATATTAGTCTTAGAGGTCAGCAGGGACAAGTATGAGAGATAGCAATGTTTTCTTTTCTTCTGTAGCAGGCCAATTAAGGTCCCCACTCACCAAGATACTCACACCCCGGGCCTCAGAAGATGTGAATATCTTACCTTGTATAGCAAAAGAGACTTTGCAGCTGTAATTAGCATTGAGGAACTTGAGATGGAGAGATAATCCAGATGAATCCGGTCTAATCACACGAAATCCTTAAAAGTGGATAACTTTTTCTAGCTAGGTCACAGGTGCCATGCTGCTAGATCTGACGATGAAGGAGGGGGCCATGAACCACATAAGGTAGATGATCACTTGATGTTGGAAAAGCAAGGAAACAGATTCTACCCTAGAGCCTCCAGAAGGAACCAACCCTGCCACTGCCATGACCTCAGCCTGTGGAAACCAGTGTCAGACATCTGACCAATACTGTAAAATAATGAATTTGTGTTGTGTTACATTTATGGTAATTTGTTACAGACACAATAGTAAACTAAGACAATTGCTTACAAGAAAGCTTATTAAATAACAAAAGTACACTGTAGAAGAGTACAAAATTATCTTATATATTACGGTATTAACTAATCATTAAATGGAGATTACTAAATACACCTCCCATATGTCAAAGGGCTATATTTATACCAGTTATTCTAGGCATGAGAAGGCTAAACAACTACTATTAGTATGTTTCTTGAAAATGGGAATGTATGTGTTTTTTTTGAGACAAAGTCATGCTCTTGTCACCCAGGCTGGAGTGCAATGCTCACTGCAACCTCTGCCTCCCAGGTTCAAGCGATTCTCCTGCCTCAGCCTCTTGAGCAGCTGGGATTACAGGCGCCTGTCACCAGGCCTGGCTAATTTTTGCATTTTTAGTAGAGAGGGGATTTCTCGATGTTGGCCAGACTGGTCTCAAACTTCTGACCTCAGGCAATTTGCCCGCCTCAGCCTCACAAGATGTTAGGATTACAGGTGTGAGCCAGAACGCCTGGCCATGAGTATTAAATGACTATAAACTAACATAAAAAAGAAGAGAAAAAAGCATACTTGAGGAAAAATTATTGCTTCTGAATCAGAAGCATCCATCATTTATTCAACATATATTTATTGAATACTTGTTCTGTGTTCTACTCTATAGTAGGTTGTAGTGACAGGACAAAGAAAACAAGATGGACAAACTCTTTGTTCTCCAACAGCTCAGATTCTAATGGTAGACTAAAACAATAACGAAATAGGCACATAAAAAGAAGTCACATGACAAGTGTCTGGTGGAAAAATAAAATGGAATTTAGGGATATCAGGTGACTGAAGGAAATGCTAGTATCAAGCATGGCCAGGGAAAGACTTTCTGAAAAGGTGGCCTAAGAGATGCTACCTGAACATAGTAGGGGAGTAAGTATACGTATATCAGGGACACATGTTCCAGGCCAAGGAGCAGTAAGTGCAAAGGCCCTGGGGTGTGTGCACATATGGCAAGTTGAAGGCTGACTGAGCAGTGCCCCATGTGTAGCCCAGTGAGAAGAGGAAAAGTGCTAGGAAATTAGCTCAGAAAGGAACAAATATATGTATGGGGAGACAGATGACATAGAACCTCATAAGCCAATTTTAAGACTTTTGCTTTTACCTTAAGACATGAAGCCACTGGAAATAGAGATTTGAACAAGAGCTGTGACATAATTCAAGTTAAACATTGAAGAACCACTCTGAGCACTGTGTTGAAACTAATCAGGGGAGGAAGTGAGGCAAACATACAACAACGATTTTAGTTTGAACTGGAAATGATGGTGACTTGGATTACAGTAGTAACATCGAAAGAGGTGATTGGGAGCTAAATTAGATGTCGTCTACAGAAGAGATACGGAGTCAAGAGTGACTCCAAGATTCGTGGCCTGAGCAACTGGAAAATTGACTTGCCACCATGGGAAGATCACACGAGACGACATGGTTGTCTACCATTTGCCTCTAGGGAAACCTTCCAAATCATCTCAGCCCACTCCGGACACTTTAGCCACACTCTCCTACTGCCCTGTCTCTTGACTCTGCCTCTGTGGTTGCTCCAACCTGCTCCTGCCTCCAGCCTTTTCTATTATCTGTGCTCCACAACTTCAAGGGTGCAGTCAAGCACTCTTGGTATTGCCTTCATTTTGCTTGAGGATTGGAGGGGAAGAAGAAACAAGTTTTCTCTTTTCAAATTCCTCTCTAAGTATTCTATCTTAGTAAATCAAAAATGAATCTCTAGGTGCTGTTAGTGGTGATGAATGGGTCTCTGAAACACTCAGATCCTGAAAGGTGTATATGCTGTCTAGTACCTCTTTTAAAATCATGAGGATACTTATCCTCATCATTCTCAGCTTTGAAGCTTTGGCCAAAATATAGATGCAACAGAAAAAGTCTCTTTTATACATCATGCTAAGTATACATGATATCATGTAGTCAATAAAATAACAATTATAAATAATAAAAATGTGGCTTAGCTCCTTGTATGAAAATGAGAAATTTAAAAATTAGACCACTTACAAAAGAAATTTTAATATATAAATATGTACTAACTATATTAAAATCAAAGATATTAAACTATATTAAAAATCAAAAACTTTAAATATCAATATTCATAATAAAATAAACATTAAGATATCATCTGCCTATTAAATTGAATATAATTAAAAGAATTACCCATTACTATTGTATGCAAAAAGGATTAGTGGGAAGTCTGTTAATTGGTATAAATTTATGGATTTTAAAAATGTATTTTTTTAAAAGAAACTAAAGAATGGCAAAATATGTGTATAGACATACTGCATAATTACATATAAAAGTAAAATTTGGAAGCAATATGAAAGTCCAATAGTATCTGATAGATTAAATCAATTATAGAATACCCACATCATAATAGAAAACTATATATTTATTGAAATAAGGCATGTATATAAATAGAAAAAGAAAAACAGGGGCAGAGAAATGAAAGCTATCTACAATATATTCCTAAGTAACAAAAAATACATCACAAAATAATAAAGATAATGTGATCACATACATATTATATGTAGACTACAGAATTTCCATAAATGTATGATTTAAATTATCAATAGCATCAGTAGCTTTTTATTTTCTTTATTTTCTAAATTTTTCTATGCTTGTAAATTTTACTGATAGAAAAAACAGCAATAAAAGTCGTACAGATGTTTTCAGAAGATTTATGTTGACTTAAGAAAATGTTTATGGTATAATGCTGAAAAAGGAGAACACAAAATTACACATGAAAAATGGTTACGAGTAGAAAAGAAAATTTTGAGTAGAATAAAGGCTGTAAGAAAATACATAGAAATATTTGCAATGAGTTTAAGTGTACAACTTAAAGAAAAAGAAAGAAAGAAATATTCACAATGGTGATCTCTAGGTAATTTTTTTCTTTATATTTTATGAATGCCCTGTATCAAGAATATATTATCTTTATCATCAAAAAAGTTACTGTAAGGCTTCTTTTTGTTTGTATTGTTTTATTTGTCTCCCTGACTGGATTGCTTTGCAAGCTTAAGGCTTGAAAGAGAACTGATTTTTATTGCTCATTCCCCTTCCTCACATCTCACATTGCTTTATTTTGAAGCTGGCAGCTAATTGATTTCCCACTTCATCTCTGTCTTTGCACCAAGCCCACATTCTTATCTTCAATCTACCCCTTGTTGCTACTTATTTCTGCCTCCTCTATTTCACTCTGGGATGATTGTTCTGAAATATGATTCATTATTCTGAAATATAACCATCAATCACCACAGAGAAAAAATTGTGCAGGTAGACACAGAAAAATCTGGACTTTTATAATACAATGTCTAATATCAATGTTCACAAGGCAATTCCTATGTGAAAAGGATATCATTTAACAAAAGAAACAAATATGAAGTCTCTGACATCCTGAGGGGGAAAAAAAACCAGGAGCCATGACTATTAAGTCTTAGCAGAAGGGAGATACAGCTCTGAGTCACCAAACTAGATTATGTCCTCAAGGAAATCTGTAAAATTAAGACTATAAAAGATGGCC
The DNA here is from genome assembly GCA_963573385.1 of Cacajao melanocephalus. NCBI lineage: Eukaryota > Metazoa > Chordata > Mammalia > Primates > Pitheciidae > Cacajao > Cacajao melanocephalus. The sequence goes on along the minus strand of CAUYLG010075967.1, from coordinate 7,750 downwards.
CAGCTGGTTAATTAGCACACTGTACAGAAGATTATGTTTTATAGTTTGATTTTTATATTCTAAGCTATAGCCTAATAAGTTAAGCCAATTACATTACCAAGGACTTGATGAGTTCTCTTTCTCATACAAGCTCACCGCCAGTCACTAAACTTGCATATACTTTATATACAATCAGGGTGATTTTTGTTAGCTACCTTATTTCTCAGACCTCCATGCTAAAATATCAGCAAGCAGTGAAATGCTTCCAGAACTGCTAACACACAAAATGCTATGCTTAGATCCCAATAATGCCAGCTGAAGGAAATGATTCATTTATTAAGGCTGTAATTACAGGCTATGAAACAGCTGGTTATGGGCTTTTTCTCCAGCCTGAGCTACTTTCTAACATCTGTTAGTATGAGCAGAGTAAGGCACTGACTCATTCTTTTAAGCATCCTCTCCCAGATAGAAAAAAATATTATGTTTCAGAGGGGGTGCTTAGGGTGTTCAGTCAGAACAATAAACAAGAGATCAAATGTTGGGTAGCAAGGATGACCCAATACAGGAACTTGAACAGCGATATATACCAAAGATTGTGTGACATCTTTTTTAACTAAACAAAACCCCATGTCATGCATGCCACCCTAGAGTAGGCTTTATTGTCTAACAGTTCTACGAGGCTGATGCTGATGTTAATGATAATGATGATGATGACGCCCTTTAATTGCATTGGCTTTCCACACCCATTTTATTATAGAACCTGTATTAGTGTTTAGCTTTGTGTAATTCATGTTCTCTCTCTCTCTCTCTCCTCTCTCTCTCTCTCTCCTCTCTCTCTCTCTCTCTCTCTCTCTTTCTTTTTTACCAGAAGAGAGTGGTTTATTTTCATTGGTGAATTTAGGAAGAACAAACAGGACAACTCACCTCCCCTGCTTTTCTTCTTGAGAGTTGGGTTTTAGCTGGAGGAGAGTAGGAGAAGATCCCTCTCATGTTATAACTTCCACACTTTAGTCTTTGTCATTTAAAGCAGTGATAGTTTGGCAGGCATCTGCTACTCCTTTCTATTTCTGAATCAAGTCTGAGCTAAGGTAGGATCAGGGCAGGATTCAGTGGCCTCTCGTGAAAACTCAAGCACACAGTCAGCACTTAATACATTTCAGCAAATGCCATTCCTTCCTGTCAACTGCTACAGGAATTTGTTTTTGCATTTTTTCCCTTAAAGCATTGAACCATTCTGTAGTTCCACTATTTTGTCTTATCTAGCTCTCTACTAGATTATAATCCATAGGAAAAAGGCTGAATGTTACTTCCATTTTTCTCTCTTGTTTCAAATAACTCCCCGAACATAATAGTTGGTACTGCATAAATGAAAGATGGTACGTAAGTATTGTATATGTACACTAAAGTATCATCATTGTGAATTCAACTGTATTAAAAATTTAAACAATTTAATGAAAATTCACCTCATATCAGGATTTTACATATTAACATTTTCTTTGAAGAATGCTTTTTGATATATGTGGTCCTTTCTTACCCAGGGAGTTTTAACCTAAAGGTTGATATAGAACATCTCCAAGCCAGTTATTTCTGTGGCTATATTTTTCATTGTACCATGTGCCCAATCTCCAATAATATAACATATAAGCACACACACACACCTATACACACACACACACACACACAGACTTGAAGTCTTCAAAAACTGAAACATGCTAACATTATATAAAACATACAGTAATATCTAAAATAATACAAATATGACCTTTTGAACAATAGTTAATCATTGCCTTTACTCCTGAAGGACAAGAATTTATCTTATGTTCTCCTCAGAGAAGTTAAAAATCAGGAAAAGAAAAAGACTCTGTGTGTGTGTATTGCATGATAAAATATGCTATAAGACACGAGGTGACATTATGCTTGGAGACAATTATTAATGAGTATTGCAAACTTGCAATCTTTATCTTAATAAAGATTTACTTGGTGAGGGTATATTGGTGACAGTGTGGTCAGTGTGAACACTAGATTTTAAGCCACCTCTCACACCCACGGGTGGTCTGATGTTGGACATTTGGATATGTACCTTACCCTACGAGTATCAACTTTCTCATCAGTAAAATTAATAAATTAGAATTGCCCAGCTCTAATGGTGTACAGCTATTGTTTTAAAAATGTTCAGTGAATGGGATGTCCAAGCTAACAGTGGCCTTTTTAAAAATGCAGATCTACAAAAAAGTATCTGTATTAAACTGCATGGTTTAGAAGACAGCAGGACACTGAAACTAAATCCCAGCTCTACCGCTTCTTACCTGCAAGATGTTGAGCAACTTATTTAAGCTCTCTTTGTCAGTTTCCTTATCAGTAAAATTCAGATAGTACATAGTATCTGCTATAAGAACAAAATGAGATGATACTAGTAAATTTCCAAAAATGGTGACTGTCAGGTAGTAAGTGTTCAAAAAGCTATTTTTATTAGCTTCTGAAGCACAAAACTATCTCTACCCAAAGAAATATTTGTGGAAAAAATATCTAGAGGCTGAGATCACATAAAGAAAAGTAATCACATCTTTTCTGATGATCTCCTCCAAATAGCTTTAAAAAAGGATTCACTATTCCATGTAAAGGCCGCCTATCTCAACCATAAATATGTATTCTCATGTTTCTAAAACAAAATTATAATTTGGTTTACTCTTGGTCATTTAGAAAATGTATGATTCCTTTTATTGTTTGGTCATTCTCTGTTAATCTTATATTAGGTGACACCCCATTGCCACAAATACTTTACCTCATGTTTCCAGGGTGTAACGTTTAAGAAGAAATTTAGTGCATAAAATTCCCCACTCCTGACATTAATCACATGGTAGGAGGTACAATTATAGGAATTATCCAGATGTAGATAGCATTATTAGGACAATTAGCAATAATTACTAGTGTTATACAAATGGAGGAATCTTACTGTTACTTAAGGAGATACATCATGAGAGTGATTCAGAGTAGATTTTAAAGATTTAATTTTGATCTGAATAAATTATTGTGAGGATGCTTAAGCAACGCTATTTTGAATTTTGAGACTTCTCTTCCTGATTATTTCATGAGAAAAGCGTAGTTGATTTTTTTTTCTTTGAAGGCTTGAATTATGTTGGACAGTGAATTACCTCATCTTTTAGGATCAATAAACCACTTCAAGCTTTAGAACTAGGTTCCTCTTTCAAGCCATGAATATAATGAGATGACACAGCAAATTGCCTAAGGAAGAAGATAACACTGAGAAAAAGAAAAGTCATACCAAATGAATGTCAATACCATTAGCATTTGTTAGGGACAAAAGGAAGTACCTTAGTGACTTTGAAGGTATCTAATAAACAGATTCTTACACATTCTGACCTTCTCTGAGTTGTGATCCAGAAGATAAAGGAGTTAAAGGAAAAGTATAAAGATTAGAGATTTGGGAGAGTATATTATTTAAGCAAACTTTACTAAATGTATTTTCTACCAAGGTATGATAAATATATGCTGTATTTCTAGATTTCATGTTTGTGCAGTTTTCTAAAAATTATATGCTTTGTTTTGCCACTGTTAACAGAGTGGGAATAAAAACTCAAATGCTATTTTGTTGTTTAGTTGAAGTTAGGTCAATACAGAAATACAGAATTTATAAACCAGCTTTTCTTAACAGAAAACTGTCTTTTTAAGAATGTACATTTACAGTAATATAGTGAGGTTTTCCAATACCTTGTAATAATTTCTTCCTCATGGTAGAATTGAGTAATTAACCAATTGCAAGCAGACAGCTTGGTTGTATCTTTTTTTTTTTTGAGACACAGTCTCACTTTGTTGCCAAGACTGTAGTGCTATGGCCCAATCTCGGCTCACTGTAGCCTCTGCCTCCTAGGTTCCAGCGATTCTCCTGCCTCAGCCTCCCAGATAGCTGGGATTACAGGCACGTGTCATGATGCCCACTAATTTTTGTATTTTTAGTAGAGACAAGATTTCACCAGGTTAGCCAACTCCTAACCTCAGGTGATCCACCCCCCTCAGCCTCCCAAAGTGCGAGGATTACAGGCATGAGCCAACTTGCCCAGCTGATTGTGTCTTTAAACTCTTAAGATTACCCTTATTAGTGGGGCTAACTGGATGGAACTAAAATATTACATCCGCCTTACTCCTTGAAGTGTATGACCATCCTTCACCTTTGAGATTACCATACCCAACTAGACAGCGTAGCTCAGTAGGCAAGACCGCTTTCCTGGTCTGTGAAAGAGGTATCCTTTCTGTTTGCACTGCATACACCAATGAGGACAGAAGAGAATTGGGTAGGGCAGGTGGTGAAATAAGGACGTACTTTAAAATTACATTATTTTCCATAGCCACTAAATCCAACCTCCAAATAAGGCTGTATCCAATTCAATTATTACTCTGCCCCTTATATTTATACTGATTAGAGTTGCAGGTTGAAGTTGTCAGAGAAAATTGTTTTTTTATTCCAGATTAGGGATCAGATGTGTGCTAATAACTATTCAGATTTAAGTACATTCTACATAGCTATAACTTGATAGGATTCATTACCAAAAAATTAAAAGCCAGGGAGGCAGAGCAACATGGTTGAATAGAACCATCCTGTGACCATCTTCCATGTAGGGAGACTAAATTGAATAACTGTCCACACAAGAAAACACCTTGATAAGAACGAAAAATCAAGTGAGCAATCACGGTACTCGGTGTTAATATCATATCAAAGAAAAAGATACTAAAGAAGATAGGAAAAATGTCTTGGATTGCTAACGCCACCCCTCTCCCATCCCTTGGCAGTGGCCACATGGTGTGGGGAGAGATTCTGTGTGCCTGAGGTAGAGCAAAGTGATTGTGGGACTTCATATTAGAACTAAGTCCTGCCCTGTCACAGCGGAAGGCAACATGGGGCAGAACTCAGCCAGTGCCCATGGAGGGAGTATTCAGACCAGTCCTAGCCAGAGGGAAATTGTCCATCCCAGTGGTTGGAATCTGTGTCCCAGGTAGCACCAACAATGTACTGGGGGCCTAAATAAACTTGAAAGGGAGTCTAAGCCAAAAGGAGTACAATTGCAAGGCAAGTGCTGGTGCTGTGTTGCGCTCAGAGCTAGTGAATTTGGGCAGGGGGCACATAATTCAGCAGCCCAGCTGGACTAACCAAGGGATTGCTTGTGTCTTCTCTCCCCCAACCCATAGAAGCACAGCTTGCAGCTCTGAAAGAGACTATTTCCTTCTACTTTAGGAGAGGAGAGGGGAGAATAAAGGCAACTTTAACTTGCAACCTGGATAGCAGCCCAGGTGTATTAAAATAAACCACCAAGAAGACTCCTAAAGCCTCCATCCGGGCCCTACCTCTCAGATATTTCTAGACAAACGCTGGGACAGAAGGGAACCTGCTGCCTTGAAGGGAAGAACTTCGTCCTGACAGAATTCATCACCTGCTGACTGAAGAGCCAGGGCTGTTCTGGCCTCAGATGTGACCCAGTACATTCCCAGATTTGGTGGCCCTGGGGAGAGACTCCTTCTGCTTGAGAAAAAGAGAGGAAAGAGTAAAAAGGACTTTGTCTTGCAACTTGCGTGTGGGTACTAGCTCAGGAACAGTAAAATAAAGTACCAAGCAGATTTCTAAAGCTACCAACTACAGGCCTTGGCTCCTAGATAAGATTTTAGACCCACCCTGAGCTAGAAGGAAACTCACTGCCCTGAAAGGAAAGATACAAGCCTGGCTGGATTCACCACATGCTGATTAAAGAACTCTTGGGCCATAAAAAGACATGAATGGTAGCCAGGAAATAAACATCACAGGCCTTGGATGAGACCCAGTATTGTCCTGGCTACAGGTCTGATCTAGCACAGTCTCAGTGGTGGAGGCCACAGGGGTTCTTGCATCACCCCATCCCCAGCCCTGGGTAGCTTAGCACAGAGAGAGAGACTGCTTACTTGAGGAAGAGTAAGAGAAGAGAACAAGAGTCTCTGCCTGGTAATCCAGAGAATTCACCCAGATCTTATCTAAGACCACCAAGGTGGTGCCTCTATGAATCTGCAAGAGTCACAATGTTACCGGGTTTTTAGGATGCCCCCTAATGTAGATACAGGTACAAAGACCAAAGACTTAGATCACAACATTCAATTCCCATTGAATATTTGCAAAGCCTTCCCAAGAAGGATGGGTATGAACAAGCCCAAATTGTGAAGATGATGATAAATACTCAACTCCTTAAGGCCCAGACATCCACAAGCATCAAGACCATTCAGGAAAACATAACCTCATCAAAGAAACTAAATAAGGTATGAGAGACCAATCTCAGAGTGACAAAGATAAGTGAACTTTTAGACAGAGAAGTTAAAATAGTTGTTTTGAGAAAGCTCAAAAAAATTCAAGATTGGAATTTAGAATCCTATTAGACAAATTTAACAAAGAGATTGAAATAATTTTTTAAAATCAAGCAGAAATTCTGGAGCTGAAAAATTCAATTAACACTGATGAATGCATCAGTCTTTCAACAGCAGAATTGATCAAGCAGAAGAAATAATCAGTAAGCCTGAAGACAAGCGATTTAAAAATAGATAGAGGAGGCAAAAGATAATAAAAAAGAATGAAGCATACCTACAAGATCTAGGAAATAACCTCAAAAGTACAAATGTAAGAGTTGCCCTTAAAGAGAAGGTAGAGAGAGATCAGGGTATAAAGTTTATTAAAACGGGTAATAACTTTTCAAACATAAAGATATCAACATTCAAGTAGAAAAAGGTTATGGAACACCAAGCAGATTTAACCCAAAGAAGACCACCTGAAGATACTTAATAATCAAACTCCCAAAGGTCAAGGCTAAATAAAAGATCCTAAAAAGAGAAAGGAAACAAATAACAAAAAAGGAGTTCTAACACATCTGGCAGCAGATATCTCAGTGGAAATCATTCAGGCCAGGAAAGAGTGGCATGATGTATTTAAAGTACTGAAGGAAAGAAACTTTTATCACAGAATAGTATATCCAGTGAAAATATCCTTCAAACATACAGGAAAAAGAAAGACTTTCCAGACAAACAAATATTGAGAGATTTCACCACCACCAGACGTGTCCTACAAGAAAAGCTAAAGATAAGCAGGGCCTGGAGTGGACTTCAGCAGTCCTATAGCAGAGGGGCCTGAATGTTAGAAGGAAAACTAAGAAAGAGAAAGAAATAACTTCATCATCAACAAACTGGACATCCACTCAGAGACCCAATCTGAAAGTAAACAACTAAAAGACGAAAGGTGAATAAATCAGCAAAGATGGGAAGAAACCAGCACAAAAAGGATGAATACACCCGAAACCAGAACGCCTCTCCTCCTACAAGGGATCACAACTCCTCACCAGCAAGGGAACCAGGCTGGATAGAGAATGAGTGCGAAGAATTGACAGAATCAGGCTTCAGAAGGAGAGTAATAAGAACCTTCTCTGAGCTAAAAGAACATTTTCTAACCCAATGCAAAAAAAACTAATAACCTTGAAAAAAGATTTGACAAAATGCTAACGAGAATAAGCAACTTAGGAATATAAGTGAATTGACGGAGCTGAAAAACACAACACAAGAACTTCGCAAAGCATGCACAAGTTTCAACAGCCGAATTGACGAAGTGGAAGAAAGGATATCAGAGGTCGAAGATCAACTCAATGAAATAAAACAAGAAGGCAAGATTAGAGAAAAAAGGATAAAAAGGAATGAACAAAGTCTCCAAGAAATATGGGACTATGTGAAAAGACCTAATCTACATTTGATAGGT